>JBBPUB010000165.1:0-26560 GCA_038094415.1 Xerocomus alliaceus | reverse complement strand
CCTGCTAGGGTATTTCCTGACTGGAATGGTATCTTAGGATCACCCAAGGATTAGAATGCCGGTCATTCAACGCCACGAGGCCATTAACTCACAAGGTGCGAATCGAGGTGAGGAGATTGGTGGTTTCAAAGCTATGTAGCGAGCTGATCGCTCCTGTTTGGTGGCGAGATTGCGTGTACCACGCCTAGTTCGGCGGTGCAAGCGAGTGCGTGACATCCTATTATCAGAATCTTCAGAGATAATCATTCTATTCCTTGCACTCGACCAATCCCTAAACATGTGCGGATAGATGACAGGTCCTGAGACAATTGAGATGCTACACTGGATTGAGTACCAGGTAATGTCAACAAGGTTAAGACTCACGGAGACAAAAGGGACTGAGCACAGCTAGGGAAGGCGAGGACAGGCCAACGATGGCAAGCTGGCAAATAACAACACTTAAGAACGGAAACTGGAGGAAATGCTTTAGACGGACTGAATTAGCGTTGACGAGCCACAATAGCACGTACGAATGCAAGTTACAAGGAGAGTGGAGTATAAGGCACAAAAACTAGAAGGCAGAGAACAGGTGCCAGCTAGAGAATGTGGGGGAAAGTGGGTGCTTCAAAGGCAAGGGAGTCCCAGAAAAGGCTTGATGATGTCAGAGCCAGCAATGAGAGTCTTTCCCCCAGTGTGCTTCATGGCAGTTTGTGGGGAAGTCTTAATGTCGGAGCCGGCAGTGTAGGCGAACACGTGGCAAAAAGCGTGTGATTGGCTGTCCATAATTTGTTTGCCTAACTCCCACAGGCCTCCTAGCGGTAACACGATAGCATGAGAACTGACCACAATGGGGTTGATCGCGGTAACTGTAAGCGCTGTACTCTCAGCGTGGGCCCAGGGACACTGGGCTGATTTGGAACTTGACTGCAGAGCAGTCAAGGAGATAGGCATAGGTGGATGTGATAGCTTGGGTTGGAGAAGAGTTTAGATGTGTGTGACAACCTCCTTGTTGAGCGCCAGAGTGTTTCGCCCGCTGTTGGGGATGACCGTAGGAAATAACCCTCGAGGTGCTCTATGGAGCTGTGGAGCTGTAGGACCAGAGCATGAGAATGCACACAAGGGACTTGAGCGATGATAGAATACGACAATACAAGGTGGGACGGACATGGGAGACCACTGGCAGGAGAGCAGATGTAAAGATGATGGGCACTGGCTAGATGACAGAGCAACAGTAAACGAGGGAAGTGCCAAAGGACCGTCAACTCCACTGTCGCCTGATCCAAGGTGGTGATGGAGCGACCCTATGGATACACAATCCAAAAGCAATCTCTGCACGACGCAAAGTCTGGCCGCAGAGGAAATTCGAGTGGTGTAAAGCCAGCTCAGGGAGGTCCAAGGATTGAGTACGAGGAAGCGGATGTGATAGGTGAGTCGTGGGCAGCATAAAAGGAGGGCAGAGAGAGAGGGAGCAAGCCTGTCTGGCCGCAATCAACGGCTCCCCCCCTGCCCCCAGGTAGCAAAGCTGCGTTGGTGAGCGTACTCGGGTGTCGAGAGCGTTGTGGAACAGAATGTTTATAACACCACCCCCCATGCTACCGGGGGGTGCAGAGAAGTGCAGCCAAGTGTGTCCATCCTGGACCTGCAGTCACCACCGCACTAGAAAAGAAGTCATGCATTGAACAGGATGGGAGATAAGGGGGTAGCATGACAAGTCAGCACGAGTTGAGTATAGGACGGCAAGCGTACCTGAGTGATGAACAGGCTAGACGAGCGATAGACCAACCGGATGCACTACGGCGACGTGGAAAATGTGAACAAGGATTGACCGACGATGCGGATCCATGGAAAGCGCGAGTTAGACAGAGAAATGAAGAGTGGAAGGGAAGCACTTTGAAGGATCTTCAACCCCATTGTCGCCCAATTCGAGGTGGCGACGGGGCGACCCTATGGACACACAGTCCAAAAGTGGTCTCCACGTGACACAAAGTCTGATGGCAGAGATGGTTCAAGTGGCACAAAGCCAGCTCATAGGTGGGAGGAAGTGAGGGAACAAGGTATCAATGGCCTGCCAGCAGATCAGTACTTCAGTGCTGGGCCCGCCAGGCCTGAACGTAGTGTGGTCTGGATTATCCCCTTGAACCCAATGACTTGGAGTCTGACAGTATTCACGTCGCCCCCACGTCCACTATCAATATGGTAATTTTCTACGAAGACAGGGTAGTGCAGAAGGTGTGTGACTCTCTGGCTAGCCTCTTGGAGAAATTACATACATCACTGGCAGTACCATGTCCTCAGAGCTCCCGGTCATGTTGAACGTAATTTCTAACCATGAGCATACTAAGATTTATAGGTCATCTACTCGTCCGTCTTCTCAAGTTGACCGTGTTAAATGTCAATGCCTGCATCTGGACCCATGGTCGCAGGTGGAGGTGCTCCTGCCGTGTACGCGGAGGCGATCGCAGTTGCTGGTTTTGCACACGAGAGTAGAGTGGTGTGCCAGCAGAGGGCCAAATGTACGAGTACGAAGACTATTCGTGAGTCTGCCTCATCAAATGTAGTATATCTGCTCGTAATTGCTTGACCAGTCAACCTAATTACACGTCCTCCCTCCTCCCCGCCCAGATGACAAGATCCTTATCATCGCGGGTGCTTGCCGTCACACTTGACAACCGTTTATCTACCAACACCATATGGTGAGCTTCAGTCATCTAATGGTTGTATATCATAGTTCATTCACTTGTCTTGCTTTCTTGTTCTGCAACAAGTGCATGTGATAACGCCTCGTATGTGGAAGAATAGGTTCAGTTTTCATTCTTACTAGTGGCTGCTGATATCTGGCACCCAATTCTCATTTATCTTGTATTCTTCTCAATAATGCTGTTGAAATGCATGGCCAAAGCAACCTGAAGGTGCTATGATGTAGTATAATGCCACAGTTCATTATCCAGTTACCAACACTATATCCAACAAAAGTTAAAGGGAATACTGTCTTCCTATGGAACTTCAAAGCCCTGGAAGACATTGAGGCAGTACTGCTTCCAATTTTATGCCAAGACTTGCCCTTCCTACTGGTTTGTACACCCACATTGTTAAATCCAACCATTTGTCAGGTGCTTTGCTGCGCCACAACTGGAAGATCTCTTCTGCTTTTTGCTTTACCCTATTGTATCGGGCTTTCATGCCAATATCATTATTCTCCTCAATTTGTAGAAATTCACCCATGTGCCATTCTTCCAGTGCCTTCACCACCTAGGAAAAAGTAAGAGAATGGACTTAACAGAGGCCATTTCTGAGAAAAGAGTAAATGTGCACCTCTTGCAAAGCTATTGCCACTTCTTGAGGTGCACATCCACCAGGTAGTGCAACTGACATAGGGGTGGGCCCCAAGGGTCCAAATATGAGAGTTCTTGTAACTTCCACCAAGACATCATCACCAATAACAGCAGGAATGTCTTCAATAGTCTGAAAATATAAAATTGAAGATTCAGCAAGCACTATAAAAGATCAGAAGCTACCTTTACTGGAGCATCAAGTCCAAGGTAAGGCCGCCGGGATAGAAGCTTTTGAACCAGACGTATATTTTGGCCTTTATTATTTTTACCCCCCAACTTATAGTTTTGGCAGACAAGAGCTCTTGCTACAGCAAGCACGAGAGCTTGATGTCTTCCAGGTATTAGGACAGTAGGATTTATAGACAGTTTGTCAGTTTTAGTATCCAACTCCTGAAGACCAAGGATGATTTGATGGGCGAAACTGACTTGAAGATATTTCTCTGCCATATCTTGGGGCATTTTGAGTGTAGGAGGAATGGAGCCACTGCGGCCATAGTGAATGTTGGAAGTGGCCTGGGTATGCTGCCCCTGTCTATCCGTTATGGTTTCTTCAGGTTGGATTGCAATATGGGGGAGAAGCTTGGGGAAATACAAACGAAGAAGTGAGGTGATCAGATCCCGAAGGAAGCGGCAAGTAAGTTTGATGGGTAGCTTGGAAGTGGACTTTTGTAAAACCTTATTCACAAAGGTACCATTCCATAGATAGCTATACTGCCGATTTTGATAGGCTTTTGGTGCTGAAAGATAGTGGACAAAAATAAATATTTTGGACAAGGAGTAGGAAGGGAGATTGAGAATTGAGAGAAACTCGACAGCCAGGGGTCGCAAGATGCTCAAGTAGAAAATAAGGGGTTTTGCTAGGGAAGGAGCTATTTGCCAAAGACATTCCTGGTGAATGCGATTGATTTGCTTTGCCTTGGGATTAGCAATTGCTAGTACTCCATTCAACAAAAAGATATTCCTCCACTCTCCTGTCTCTGAATGATAGTTGTATCGAAGCAAAGGTATTTGGAAATCATGGGGAGGGACTCCAATTGATTGACAAAGAGCTGAGCAAAGAGCTTGCTGAAGAAGGCTGTTATTCTCCAGCCAAGAGGATATCGCAAGAAAATTGTGAGAGTTGGCCTTTGCATTGAAAAGCGGTCTAAGAGATGCATTGAGTGGTTTTATAGGTCCAAATTGAAGAAGTGAGCTTTGGATACGGGATAAGAGCGGATTGAGGATGCCAGCATTATGGGATTGAGAAGAAAAGGACAATTTGTCCATTAAATTATCTGAAAGGACCGACCAGTCAAAACTCTGATAGAGATTCTGGCAATCTTTAGGTAGGGCCCTGCTAACTGCTAGTTGACAGCTTTCAATTGAGGAGGTGGCAGCAGTTTTCAATTCCAAGAAAGGGATGTTAACAGTGGAATTGTTTGAAATCTGAACTGAAATGCTATCGCCACTTGCTGAGCAAATAAACCTGGACTCTTCAGACTCCAATCTAGCAGTTGGGGCAATCTGAATCCAAACAGACTTTAAGCGGGAAGTTGGCGTTGAGGAAAGCGATGCTCGGGGATTGATCCATGGGGAATTTTCCTGAAGATACCTAAAAGGTACAAGCGCATCAGCATTGAATAAAGATGCTATTTATAATGACATACTTCAAGATGGACCGACTAGAATTTCTTGAAGCATTTTCATTTTTGGAATCAACCAAGCCCAATAGATTGCCTAAAAGTGCAGCATCATTAAATTCACTTTTATAGAGGCAACAACATAGTACTTACAGGGTGTGTCAATGGCTTTTTCTGTTGCCTCATGGGACTCTAAGAGCTCACTTGCTTGAACATCTTCATCAATTTGGTCAGCCACATCATCATTTTCCACCTCATCTTCACCACCATCTGTTTCTTTGCCTTCATTCTCCCCACCCTTCCTAGAATCTGAAGATTTCTCATCAGTTTCATTGAACACCGGCAGCGCGTCCTCATAAGAAACTTTGGTCCAATGAGAGGAGTTGAATGGCTCAAAAGCTGGCAGAGAAAGGGACTGTAGCCTAGCATCTTGTGTGAGGATGCAGAGGAAGCTGTGTTGTAAGGCTGCACAGGTACGAGTGATGTTATTAGCCAAGTCAAAGTGGCCATTGGGAAGCAGGGATCCGAGGCATAGAATGTAGTCTGTAGGACAAGCAAATGGACTGCCAGAATTGATATCTTGTTTAACCAAGGCCACCAGTAGACTGTGAATTGGGTCCAAAAGTTTCGAGGGGGTCAAAGGGTGTGAGGAGTTGATTAACTCATATAAAGAAGAAAGATGAATTAACTGATTGCGTGGCAAACTCAGAAAAAACTGATGAAGAGGTCCTAACAAAGTTCGCGCAACTTTATCTTCTTTCGTGAATATCACATGGGATAGCCACAATAAAAAGCCTAAGGTTCACTGAATTGGCCTAGAATAGGCCTTATAGGTGGATTCTTCAAGGCGATTAAAGGAGGCTTTTGTACTAGCATATCTGATCAGTTACAGCCTCTAGGGATTAAATGGCTTCACAAACTGTAATGTTAAGCTCTCTCGCACATCAGGACTAAGGCTATAAGCATAACGATTTCCATCCATAAGATAGCCTGGCAAGAGGGAAGAAGCAGCACAAAGGCCTGCATAAAACTTGCAGTCTTGAGGGTTGATCTCCTGATTTTTCTTGAGAGAAGGGCACGAGGACCAGAGGAGGAGAAGCGAAAGTGGAAGCTCTAACTCGTTAATAAGCTTTGGCCACCCTAACTTTAGGAGGAATGGCGCAGAGGGGGCAGAGGAGCAATTGTCCAAATTAGAATTGAATTTTGCTATACAAAGCGAGTGCTGAGTAGCAGGATCATCACTTTGAGTTGGAGTCCACCCGTGGGGTAGCTTTATCGCTGTGAGGTATGCAGGATGCGTTCTATTAAGATACTCAAAAGGGCGCATGACATATCGAAATACTGGATTAGAGAGTGGCGTTGGGTCTAGGTGGCTAGAGCTCCCGGGTTTGCTATTCTTCTGACAGCGATGCTCTGATAACCTACACCTGAAATTGCCACCGCGAGCCTTGACCCAGAGCTCACAGTTAGGCTGAGGACATTGATGACAAGGATAAACCGGAAGGCCAGAAATAGGTTGCGGCAGTTCCTGCGGCAAAGGAAAAGAGGCAGCTGGTGAAACGGAATGGGATGAGAAAATGTGCTCTAGAGCAGCTTTAAGGGAGGAAGTAGAAAGCTGGCGAATGTGTGGGTGTGTTTTAAACCTTTGCAGATGAATAAGCAAATGTGCAGAAGAAACTATGCCCCTGCAAGGACGACAGAGGAAGCCAATGGCTGTATACTCCAGTTGTAGATGAGCAAGGGCTGAACAAATACTTGCACAAGGATATGGGAAAGCCTGGTTGGCAGTATTGACGTGAAGCAAAAGTGTACATTGAAGAGGCTTGCTAGAGACAGGGTGCAAAGAGGCCTCAAGAAAAGGCCTCGGCATTGCGATATTCCCCAATTCCTCCGCCAGGTCATC
Source organism: Xerocomus alliaceus (assembly GCA_038094415.1). Taxonomy (NCBI): domain Eukaryota; kingdom Fungi; phylum Basidiomycota; class Agaricomycetes; order Boletales; family Boletaceae; genus Xerocomus; species Xerocomus alliaceus. Next base: position 19,727 of record JBBPUB010000165.1, on the reverse strand, counting down.
AGAGGGCGATGCTTGTGAGGATTCCTCCTCTGACTGCGTAGAATCTTCTTCCTGCCGACTATCACTATCCGACTCCACCGCTGCAAGGCCAAAATGAAGCCACGTCTCAAGCTGAGAGAGTAAGACGTACAGTAAGTTCTTTGAAGTCTTTTTTGAGAACGAAGTGAGTACTTGTGATCTGTACTGGCTAGGCTGCGCTTCATTGTGAGGTTGAGAAAGAGAGTGCAGCACTTGCCAAAGTTGGGTTGCCGACTGCTTCAGGTGCTAAGTCTTTTTTCTGCTCAGTTCCAGGGATAGCCGTCGCCTTACTTTCGGCAACCAGTACCCCGCCAGTTCGGAGTTGGCTTCCTAGGCAACAACACGGCGCGCTCTGAAAGTTTTGTCAGTTTGAGCATAAAGACCAGGGCAGCGAACCAGCAGACTGGCCTAAGCATAGATAAAAGGAAGAAAGAGCCCCGGTACTGACAACTTCGCGTGTAAGCCTGTCTCAGCCTGGCAAATGACCAGGTCAAGTTTCTGCTATTGGGGTTGATCACTGCTGCCAGAGGTGCTACTGGGGGCAGAAATTTCATAAGTCTCTTGGCTTGCAGTCTCTCAGCATTTGCCCACTCCGGATTTCCTAAGCGCTGATTCGGCATTCAATGCATAGAATTTGCCATACAAGGGAGTTCCAGTCCAAAGTGCTCGCTAAACACTCGCGTAGGCTCGCAAAAGTCTGCTAGAAATGCAACCGAGGTGCCCCTCTTCAGACACAAGGCACACCGTAGTACAGTAGACCCCATATCAATAATAGCACTCAGTTTGGGCCGCAAGCTATTTCGTATCTGGGAGTATTGCAAGAGACCAGATATAGAGGGAGAAAAAAATTGAAGGATTCCCTTACCTAATGCAGCATTAACGCCGCAAGCAAAAGCCTACTCAATTCCTCATATAGTTAAGTATGGACATGCTTGTTGGACCCCTCACCTCCAACTTCTAAACAGAAATATCATCAAAATCTTGCATTTCTCTGACAGTAGCACTGTTCATCAGGCTGCATTTCAGCGAAACAAACAATGAGAGCTTACCTGGATAAGATAGAGTTATATATTCTAGTTACAGGTTGGCAAGCGCAGAACAGACGGTTGTGCGACAAAAAGGGAAAATATTGTCTTGCTATGGACTTGGAGCAAAGCCTTATGCAGGAGAGGACTGTCAGAGGCAAGATTGGATGGCAGCATAGGGAGTCTACGTAGCTTGACTTGGATTGGGAGGCAGAACGCAGGGGTTCTGCATATTGTGACTTGGATTGGCAGATGGAACGTAGTTGGTCAGCATAGCATAACCCAGGTTGGCCATCTGAATGCAGTGGCAGAGCATGACTGGGGTTGGTTGGTGGAGTGTAGGGGGTCAGCATAGCATAACCTAGGAATCACTCGGGCATGTTTGCAAAGCACGGAGATGCAATATGAACATCATTCTCTGAGTCCTCAGAATCATCAGCTGCAAGGTTGAAATGCAGTTTGGGTTGGTAGGTTAAATGTACTGAAAGAATCTTCTTTTTTATGCGTCTCAAAGCTTTTTCCTAGGACACAGCACATACTTTTAAATCACCAACATTGGCCAGTTCAGTCGCAAAGGTTATTCCTCGACCCAAAGAGCTTTGGGCAGTACATCCCATCTGCTGAAATTGTCAAGGGTGCTGAGGCAATAAATATAAGTCTAGACTGAAACCTTATTAGTCCGGCAGTCTGGTCGTGCAACGTTTCAACAAGTCATCGCATGACTTTGCGACCTTATATTGGTTGATCGGTCAACAAATAAGGGAGTTCCTCATCATCAGCAGGACGGCTATGCTGAACGAAGTCTGCAGGGGTTGAGCTTTATCAGACAATTGCCCATGCAACTCAGGGTCAAGTTGCTGCAGTATATTTTTACCTAGGGCAGATTGGTCATAACCTTGAGATTTGGGCTGACTCTTTGGGCGCTCGCCACTTGCCAGGGCGGCAGTCCTTGCGAGCGTGCATTTTGTTGTCTACGCACCCTAGCATTTGCCCTGCATCTAAATCTCAATTAACTTTCGCAAAATAACAGCTCTTCTGAAGTGAAACCCTCCATTCTTGGCCAGATTTAATCCCTCGCCGTTTTGTGTGAATCCGGACAGCGCAGAATCACGTGACCTCTGGTCTAGTCTAAGCATAGGTCATCACGTTATTTGACTTGGACATCCCAAGTTAACAAAAGTAGACGCTGCAATACAAATAAACAGAATAATTGTATAAAAAAGGGCAAGACCAGATCATTCAGGAGGGGCCCTCTCCTGAGTTACCCTGGCCAAGCAGACGAAAGTACAAAGAAAAAAAAGGAAAGAAAGAGGTCAAACTATATAACATTGGCATCCATAAGTCGAACAAACGGAGGGTCAAGGCTGGATGGGGAGATGATCAACTTTGTACAAGAAAGAGTAGGAAGACAGACCTAATCCTCTGGCCCAGTGACACATGGCACAGCACCGCCAAAAAGCCTGAACGATGCTGGAAAGAAACATTAGCTATGCAGGAGACAGAGAAGGATGATTCACCTCGAGGAAAGGACAAACAATGGACCTCAAACCTAGATAATGTTGGGGAAGTATTTGCCCAGAAGGCCTTGAAGACACAGGAAGATGGCAAGCACCGACATAGGGACCAAGTGATCCCGTGCGCCAACTTAGAAGCCCTCGAAACCCAGATGATGCGGGAGGGGACCAAGTGATCCCACATACCGACTTAGAAGCCCTCGAAACCCAAATGATGCAGGAGGGGACCAAATGATCCCACACACCGACTTAGAAGCCCTCGAAACCCAGATGATGCAGGAGGGGACCAAGTGATCCCACACACCGACTTAGAAGCCCTCGAAATCCAGATGATGTGGGAGGGGACCAAGCAATCCCACACACCAACATACAACAAGTCAACCAACTTAGATGAGAATCTGTGAGTTAAGAGGGTAGCAGGAAAAGTATCAATGATCAAGACAGCAGATGTAAGGCCTACCTTGCATGCACCAAGTTCTTTTTTGTTAGACAGGCTGCAGTCCTGTCTAACAAAAAAGATTTCTTGGGGCAATGTTGCAGGATAGATACAGTGGGCAAGCAAGGTGGAATAAAACTGGACAAGCGTTGTGAGCTAGCGAAGGAAGTAAAGGAAAAACTTACATTTGAGAATGAAGGGCAAGCAGTGAACAAGGTTGACTACGCACAGCTCAGCGAATGGCTCTTGAATATACGCTGTGAACAGAATCTAGTGAAGGAAGTAAAGGTGACCCACATATTATAAGCAGAAATTTGTGCTAAACAAGGCTGACCACCGTGAATAATCCGCAACTGACACTGTATGGGAAAGGGGGCACTGGGAAAAAGCCAGGAGGGTGACAGCAACTATTTGATCAATACAACAGTAACAATTGCATCAGCAATGGAGGTGGAGGTGGAGATGGAGGGAAGAGGCAAAACCAACAGAATAGTGGGCGACTGCCAGACGGCAGTGGGCAAAGAGCGGACAGCATCAGTACCAGGTTGAATTCAAGTCCCATCTAACAGAAAAGGGTCATGGACAGTGGAACGGAGATAACGAGAGTGGTAGAGCATTGGAGACAGAGATAGTGGGAAGGGGTGGGGGTTGAGTTGTGGGATGGCATGTGGGCGCAAGAGAGACTATTGAGTTCGGGCTCCGCCTGGGGGATTTAGCTTGTTGCGGGCGTTTCCGAACCTCAAGCGCTGATTAGCCGCACTAAGTGACGCTTAACTCTATCTCATAGCAATAGCATCTCGTTCAGTATCGTGTCAGGCGCGAAGGCTATGGTCATCCAGGTTAGCAGTTGCGCCGCCTGCTACTCTTCATGTTGATCTCATCCTGATGGGCTCTATATTGCAAGGATGTCCCAACTCCTAGGATCTTGTGCTCCGGCTTATTGAAAATCTCTACGGACACTTTTTTAACAGATGTAATTCCCACAAATCTGCTTGCCAGTCACTCATCAGAGAAGCCTGGTCGTTTGTGTCCTCAGAGGTGATACTGGAAGTGCTGCTATGTAGAGCACGTGCAACAAAGCCAGCATATTTACCTATGTTCATTCTCCTTAGGGCTGAGCGTCACAATCCAAGAAACTCAGACGACGATTGCACTTGGTGGAAATGTCTGTTGGCGGGTCATATGACAACTATTGGGCAAGCATAGCTATGGTTGTTCTGTACCAACAGATGACGCTTCACGACCACTAGTGAATGCCTTGGTGGTCACGCAAGCAATCTTGAGACTGTCAGCAGGATTCCTTTTCCATTTAACAGTTGCATTAACATTGGGACCTCCAGTTGCTTCACAAAGTCTGTAACAGTTAGGCTATCATGGACAGTGTCGAAGACATCATTTCCTGCACCATTGGCAAGCTTCAGAAGAATGCATTTGGAGAAGCTATTGAGGTATGAAATTTTTGTCATGGATGCGCCAGCAGGCCTTGACTGTGCTCAGGCACCTCGCGTGAGAAGCAAAAGCAAAGATGAATTACCCACTCTGACATGTTTGGCAGATCCTTTCTGACAATCAGAGCAAGTAGCTTCCTTGTTATGGTGTATGTCAAACTTCCTGTTTGAGGGAGACAAGCTTGCCTGCAGTCCATGGAGCTTGCAGAGCTAAACCCTTTGAATTGTATGCTGTATTTACTTAGACTGTTGGAATGATCTTACAACCATGTTTAAATATGTATTTGAGTCACTCTTGAATGGCGGGATGTTTGCATTATAATCATGCCATCAACTCTGTTGCAGACGCCAATTTCCGAGCAATGGCGGTGGTCAACAAACTAATGGTTGTTTTAAACAATATGGCCAGAGCTTGCAAAGTTGAGCTCACAATGCTCCAAGAAATCACTGGATCCATTGGATTTTTCCATTCACTGTTGGCAGAGAAAGTGAGCAACGACAAAGAGGCACAGGCTGAGAGTCAGGCATTGGAGAAGCAGATTGTATTTTGAAGAAGGCATTGGCAAGGGGAACCTGATTCAAGTCTGTTGGACCGCTAGTAGTCAAGTCCATTAGGACCAAATAAGTACAAGCCGAGTATAGAGTAATCAATATGGTTACTCCACTAATCTATTAGCTTATACAACACATTCAGTAGCATAGTATATCAGTACGAGCTGTACTTAGGAGATAGCAGTTCCAATCTTACACTTGCACCCCATCATCTCTTGTGTGCGACAATCCCAGTCTCTGCGCATCAATTGCTACAAAGTTGATTATTCGGACGCGACATCACTTTTATTGCATATCACGCACTGCTCTTTCGATTTATCTGCTCAATTCTTCTGTAAATGGTGTTTGTAGAGCGATACCTGCGATTACGGAAGGCAGGGGGCTGCCAGTGATGCCGCCGCAGCGAGCGCTGAAGCGCTGATGGACAAGATGATCTTCTATCAGTGAAGGTGCAGGCATCGTGCATGATCAGCTCAGCTTTGAATCTCCTTGTCTTACTTGAGCTCTTCCTCCTTCACCAACTCCCCTGCATCTATCCTCTTGCCCCAGGGCATGGCTCCTCTTTCCTATCATCCCAAGACATTATGCAACCTCACACATCCCTAAATTCCCTACCATTTTGGTGCTATCCAGCTCAGTGAAACATTCTGCTGCTTCTCTGTCAACAACAAAACCCATGCACTGGTTGATGGTGGCCATGTTTACCTCAAAATGCAAATGGCGACCTCCAATGAGTGAGAAATTAATTTTTTAAAAATATATTTGCTATTATCAAAGCAACCATTCATCTCTAGCTATTTGCCAGATCCAAATCTCCTCCACCACCAATATTGGGTAGGAAGACAGGGACAAGCAGTACCTAACCTATCATGGATCTTGTCCTTCATGTAGTGTGCAATTACCACTCTTTCGCCATCACCCCACTGAGGTACCTCATGCTCCAATATTTTCCCAGTCAGCCATATTGCTGTTCCAGGACCATAAGCAAATTCAGCACCAATATCTGGTATGCGAAATTTTGCTTGGTGACCTTTACCAAGGCTAATCAGTCCATTGTAAGATGTTGCAGCCCCTTTTGCATCCCGGTGAGGAGGGGTGATGTGATTAGCCACAATATCCATGCCAGAATAAACTGAGGGCCAGAAATACGACTTGCCAGGTTGCACTACATCCCTCAAGGCCCTATTTGCTGTCGCACCAGCACTATATAAGTCTGGATGGACCATTGCTAGTATGGCATTGAATAGGCCCTTTGCTGAGCAAGAATCCTGCAACCACTGCTGGATTCCTTTAGATGAGAGACTTTGCGACTGGACAACGGGGTCGTTCAACTGCTGCGAAATGGTTCGACATTAAAATTGACCAATTGAAACTCATTAGGATGCTTACCTCATGAGCCACCATGAATGTTCCTGGCAAAATCAAAATCTTCCCAATACCAAATAAAAGGGTTTTCTTGGAGTGTACAAACCCTTTTAACCACCAAGAATCATTTCACTTCTTTTGCTCTGACAATGCTACAGTATGCAGAAGATCTGGTTTCAGCAATTCAACCGTATGGTTGAGGTGGACCTTTCAAATTGACCACTGATCAGTTTTGAATTTAATGCTGATGGTAAGAAACCTACAATACGTCCAGACTCCAGTATATTAGGCAAATACCAGAGTAGAATTTTACCATGCTTGTCAACCACAGTGGCAGGCTTTGAAATCATTTCCAGGTTTGCTGGTTCAAAAAAGGACTCCAGTTCTTCTCCACTGTTTCACTCTTACTAGCCTTACCACAAGATGCTTTTACTGCATCTGCATATCTGTCTGAGTCCCAATTGACAACAACTAAATTGGAAAGGAAATCACAAATTGGGCCATTGACTGCAGACCCGATAGCTTACGTGGATTGAGAAAAGCAGCAGCAATTATCATAGCACACCAGTCTAGTTCACTGTCTCTAATTTCATTCGGAAGCTCCAAAGGAGACAAACCATCTGTCATCTGAGCCAGTTCCAGGGAGACTCTCAACCTAAATCAGTCAGCCAATACAGCTAACAAAAGCACTGGATCAACACTCACATTGGTTTTTGCAATTTTCGGAGATAGACTCTATCTCTTTTCATAAGAGGACCCAGCACCACCCTTTTCAAAGCCATTTCCAACTTCGTCTGCAGTTGTGAGATTAAGGGGGGATCTTGGGATTCGGACATTATGCGGGCTTGCTCAGTTCAGCAACTTCCATTTGTGCCGTTTGTCAGGTCAGCGCGGGAAACCCTGGATTTCAGCACTCACGTGACCCACCGCAGCAGCGAGTGCGGCCGACCGAACAACCGAACGGAACGATAAACGAGGGATCGACCCGAACGATGACGAGGACGGACGGCGTCGAGGATGTAGGGTGAGTGTGACCAAAAACCCTACCGCAGTGACTCACGAAGGTCTTGGGGGCGTTGCCCTGCCAGAGTTCCCGATGGCGTGAACACCTTCCCTTCTTTGCCAAGGTGGGGTGCGACAGCGCTTCCGAGTCCTGGCCGGTTGAGGCGAGCGCGAGGCAGGATCGTCGACGGCCCATGTCTTCCGTCACGGTGTCAATGAGGCTGCCGTTCCTCGCCCCGTGTGATCCGTGCCCCTTTACCCAATACCTGGCCTGCCAGGCCTTGTCAGTTGCGTTTCGGTGGCTTGACGTACCGCTGAAACCCTACCACCGCTGTGACACGACGTCCCAGCAAAGCACAATGGCATTTTCAAGTCTTGGGACAGTTGACGAGCAGAACAAAGCGGGACGACCCGACAGGCAAGGGTGAGTATGACTGCTGGTCACCGACACCTGCATGTCTGACACCTCCGTACGCTGTTCGCTCACCGTGACTCTTCTTCTAGCACCCACGGCCAGCGTAAACACGAGGCACGTGTTCTTTCCGAGGAAGTCTCAGAGAAGAACATGCTGAAGGCCCTCATCATTAGGGGATGGGGATGGACGAATGCTGACTGACCTCCGTGGATATCACCGTGCCAGTGTGGACCTTGTCAATCACCTTTTGGCCCCCAGGTTTTCGGCATGAGGCAACCACTGGGGTATGTGTTCTCCTGGAGAGGCCTTGGAAAAGAACGTGCTGAAGCCCTCGTCATCGACGGATGAGGAATTTCGACCCCCATAGATACCACCGTACCGGTACATGGACCTCGTCGGTCATGCTCAGCTCTGGGTCGATCCAAAAGCGACCAACTGAGGTGAATACAAGGTGAATATTTTCCTGAGGAGGTCTCGGAAAAGAACGTGCTGAAGCCTTCGTCATCGACGGACGAGGAATCTCGACCCTCATAGATACCACCGTACCGGTGCATGGACCTCGTCGGTCACGCTCAGCTCTGGGTCGATCCAAAGGTGACCAACTGAGGTGAATATTTTCCTGAGGAGGTCTCAGAAAAGAAAAGGACGTGCTGAAGCCATCATCATTGGTGGTCACTGATGGACCCTCGACAGGGCGACCACCTGTCGATCATTGGGCCACTCGCCGCGTGCTGTCCTCAAGTCCGGTGTGTCCTGTCACAGGTAAGGAGGACATCGTGATTCCGATGTGGTCAACTCATAGCGTCACTGGTGTGCAAAGTCAGGTGTAGCGGGCTGGACAGGGAAGAGCAGCATGTCCGTCGTCAGACGACGTCTGAGGTTGGAAGCTCCGAGCAGATGTCAGTCATTTTGCTTGGGAGAACATGACGGACGTACCGACTCCACTTTCAGCATACCATCGCTTGCTGCTGTCGTTGCATGGGGGCCCACAACTCACCCGGTCCCCAGATCACGCTCGGGTTTGTCGGGCTTCAGACGGAGTGAGTGGAAGTGAAGCACATGGCACCTTCGCTGGCGATGTGTGACGCGGAGGGAGGTAGCTCAACAAACGAGAAAAACAAACAAAACAAACAGTTTGTTTTTCGTCCCGCCCCACTTATCACACTTTACTCTGCCAGTTTTCCACTTTACAACACTTTACACCCACCCTTGGAGCAACAACCCACTGACTCTCACACAGAGGCTCTCCCTCATCCCTCGCCTGGTACCGTACACCTTGCTGTTGACAGAAGGAAGTCCGACGCTGCTTGAACGCATGCCCTTCACAGTACAGAGGTCTTTCCTGCTGTGCCATTCTGACAGTCGTGGTAAGCATGCGCAGACAGTCGCCTTGCCCTTTGCGTTGCCTCACATCTGTTGAGATGCCAGTGGTGTTCAGCAGGTCCGTGGCTCCTCATCTCTTTTCCACTCGATCCTCTCTGGGTAAGACAGCCCTCCCTTCACAACTTCTTGGACCTCGAGTCTTGCTGACCACCATCCCATCAGACAAGGTGGAAGACGCCCAGTGAGAGGGGCGATGTGCTGCTTTGGACAATCCAAGGAAATGGCTCATTCAATGGATGCTGGTGGCGATGTTGCGTCACCTCAGTGGATGATGCTGATGCTGCCAGTGGTGAGATATCTAACTTGTCTCCTCTTGCCTTTGGGCCCCCGTGCTTCGCTGTTTTATCCGACTTGCCACGTAATATTGTATGCATGATCTAATGTTCATAAGTACACAGGTCAACATGATGTTTGAAATCAGAGTGACTCACCTTTGCAAGGAGTGGACTCTTTAAAAACTCTGTGGCTGAGATGTGCTTGGGATTTGCAAACAAGACTGGGGTGACTGCTGTAAAGTCCCTGGTCCCATTTCTTTTTAACAAACAGAGGCAGCTTGGATTGTCTTTCCTGAGCTCAGGTTTGGCAGAAAATAAGTGAGCATCCAACCCAAGCTTCACAAAGTGGATCAGGGTCATTTCCTTGACCACTTTGAGAATGTTTGACCACTCCTGGTTCAGAGCAGAGGTAAACTAGTAGTCACAGTTAGTGGGAGGAAATAAAGAAAAAAATGATTGAACAATACCACAGAACCAAACTGCTTGTACATTGCCATTGTTTCATGCATGCTCTTGGGTACCATTGCAAACAACTCTGCCTGAGCAGCGCTGACCCGAAGTCCACCCACACCTGCATTCCAGCATGCTGGATCACGCAGATCCACATTGGGGACTGGCCCGACAGGAAAGAGGCCATCAATTACCCACAAGTGGTGCATTAGCACATACTTCTTGGCTTGCTGACTGATTTGACCATCCAGTTCGTCAGAGCTGTTGAGGATTTGACTGCGCTTCTTGGCTGGGATGGATGCAGAGAGCTTTGCTAGCTCCCGTTTTGTGCAATGAAGTTCTTCACATACTGCTGCAAACACATGCTGTGCCAGAGAAAGGGCCTAATATTCATGGAATTAGTGAGCTTATTGATTGAACCACCAGCAGTGAGAGAGAATGCAACTCACCTTGCATAACTCGGCTATCCCAGCATCAGCTTGAGGGACGTTCATGACATGTTGGTACCAAGAATTGCCCTTGATGGATTGAGCATCAGAATCAGAGCCACAGATGTTATCAAGGTCGAAGTTTTTCTCTTCACCAGGGTCAGACCCATTGTTGATGTCCTGATGGAACAGCATCACTGACACCTTTTGAAAGTAAGCTGGATGTGAGGTATGGAGAGAATAGCAGTAACACACTGGACAATGAAGGTTGATGGGGATCTCGTTGAGACAAGGTGAAGATTTTATATTCCTGTCATCAAGGTTAGTGGAATCCATTTAGAAACAGGTGTGTGCCCAGATTCCTGCTGCATGCAGCAGGGCAGTGCATGACACCATCATTGATATAATTGAAAAGGTGGGAGTATCATGTCAAACCTGCAAATACATATTCTTATTACCAGAGGGCATGCAGATGGCAAGCATATCAAACAAACCTTGTAGTAATTGAACATGCAGCTGTGGCACATCACAATAGCATCTTGGATCTGTGATTTTCAACAAAGAAACTAGCTAGTACTTCTATGGTAGGAGGCTGGGAGAAGTGGATGATGCCAGGGGCAACAATGCTGGATATGACAATGATGGACTTGTGCTCAACTGTTTGCTAAAGGGGTTGGGAGTGTCATTTTCTTTGTCAATGGGGGGATGTATGTAGGATGAGGGCCAGACATACATGGTGACAGGATTGACATTGAGCTCCCACTCAATGTACAGACATATCTCCCTCTCCATCTGGTGTATTTTGTGTAGTTGGAACATGCCTTGGGTGACAATGGACCAAGACTTGTTGAAGTATGTTTTGTCACAGATGACTTTTGATGTGAGCACAAGAGTGGATATGAACAAACAGTGACCTGAGAATCCCTAAGCTGTTGAAAAACATGCCTTAAGCCTCTGTAACAGAACGAGGGCTGCAAATGTAACGGATGTATGTAGTTTGGTCCTATGCAGCATATAGGTGAAATGGAAGGGTTTGACTGTGAAGTTGGAGGATGAGGAGTGGAAGGGGGGTACTAGGGCAGAGAATGCAATTGATGCATGTAGCTTGGTTGTACAGCACATAAGCTATGAAATGGAGGAGTTTGACTGTGAAGTTCAAGGATGAAAGTGGGTACTAGTTAGGCTGTGAATGTGACTGACATGTGTAGTTTGGTCCTATGCTGCACATAAGCTATAAAATGGGGAAGTTTGACTATGGAGTTTGAGGGATACTTGGGGCAGACAAAGAGGTGAGTGAATGTCTCTGCACAGTTGTAAAACAAGTCCTGCAGACTCAAAGAGGGCTGGGTCCAAGTTGAGGGTGTTTGACCAATGACAGTGTCTGTAGGGGCAATGAGGAAATGTTCTTGTCTATTGCTGGCAACAATACTTACCTGTATGTAACACAAGGGGTCCAGGTAAGTTAAAAGTCACACATGTATGTTCCAAAATCATGCATGCAGCATCCAAAAGAGTCTGAGAATCTTTTAGAATTGACCATGTTGTAAATGAGGATCTAATGTACCATGTCATGAGTTCATGTGAAGATACATGTCACCATCAAGGTGGTTGACAACAAAGTGTTCCAGCAGGTGATCATGATCAGGTACTAGGACAACACCTTAAATAATGGAGTACAAAGGGATGAATTGACATTGTGCATGGGGAACAAGCTTGACATGTTTCAACCTCAAATCACGGTCAATAGAACGAGTATTGCCAAGCCCAGAAGTAAAAGGATGAATGAAAGTGAAGGCTAACGTCTGATCTACATTTGGTATGTTGCAAGCAAAGACGAAAAGAAGACAAGCAAATGCTATTTGGGTTTCAGTGTCCTGGAACATTATGAAGTCATATTGCGGTTGACCAAAAAAGCAAGGGTTGCAGCATAGGTGGTCGGTTGCCAGCTTATAGTTGGTGAAGGACTTGTAGTCCACTTTTATATAGCAATATTCATTGACCTGTCAAATTAATTTAAAAACCTATAGTGTAAAGTGAATGTAAGAACTTACCCTAAAATTTGCTGGTAGCAAAATGAAGGACCAGATGTTGAAACCATAACTACAAAGTGAGCTGTTAAGGTATTCACAGAGTCTCTTGCAGAACTGGATGTAGGAGGGGTTGGTCTGCCCCCTATCCTCAATGTCTGCAAGTGTTATTGACAGACACTTTGCACCCAGCATGATATTCTGACAATCTCCTGGCCCAATGAGAGATCCATCTTCAATAATGTCCATGTTGCCATCTGTTGAGTCTATGTCCAAAATAAGGTCTTCATTGTGTGTAATTCGTTCATGAATCAGCTTCAGAGTGAGATGATGATGGTCGACACAGAGAATCTGTACTTCAATCAACCTTGTTATCCAAACCAAAAGTGGACATTGTCATACCTAACTAGCAACATCCTTGCCATTAGACTGCTGATATGCTTCTTTAAGCAGGCCATGAATACTTTCATTTGGGCATGTACTATAGTTGCATGCAGCACCCTTATTACAGATATTGCAGACAGCATGCATGGCCAGGTGTGCCTTTGGAAAATTCCAGTTGGTCTTGAGACCTTCAATAGCTTGAGGCTTCTAGGCAGCTTCAATGTATCCCTAGTGATAGTTTATATGGTAAGCCTCATCATCTTATTTGGTTTTGGAGAATAGAAACACTACATACCTTCAAAGCCTTGTCAAAGACAGTCAACTCAGCCTGAAAGGCATGTAGTGTGCTTGCTGAGTGCACATCAAGCCCAATTATAGAATTGAGGCACAGGTAGCTTGCTAGGACTTGCAGAATGCAGTATCCCTCAACAGATGTACCCTTTTTCAGAATCGAGATGAGGGCATAGAAAACTTGCTGATAACATCATTAATAGCTAGCACAGACAAAAAGAGAGGTAAAACATACCATGGAGAGGTCATGCAGCTTGTTTCCATCTGTGAAAGAGATCAGAATTACCCCCTGGAAATGTACAAGACCTCTCCAACGCAGAAACTCGTCAACACTGACACATCATAAGCATAATTGAAAGATATAAGGGTGAAGAGTACCCACTATTTCTTAACAATACCCAGTGTGTCACATCCAAGAAAGTGGAGGATTTTCTTGATCTCTGGCCATATGTGGTGACCCCATAAGCCACCATGGAAATAGTGGAGGCAATCAAAGCTTAATGCCTGGTGGACACACGAATAGTGGATGAGCCAAAAAATGTTCTAATTCCGAGAAAACAGTATCAGTATTAACTATATTTCAATCAGACATAGACTTACAGCAATTGGATGCAACCCAAGCTCTTTGAGATGTTCTTCACCAGCAGCTCGATTATATCCACGAAGTTGTAGTGTGGCCTCACCTTCATCATGTGAGCACAGAGGAAATGGTTGCAAATGGTCATGTAGACGTTCCTTTGGAATTAAACAGATAGGGCACAGTGCCTTCCCACCACAACCACAAATGAGAGACACCATGCACCTATTTATAGTGTAAGTCAGTGACAGATGATCACAACAATGACTTACTGTTCTTTATAGTCTGCCGAAAGGATTAGCAAGATTGGAAACAGCCACCACAGGATCTGGTCATAAGGTGAAGTGTAAGCATAGCCAGTACTAGAGTATAGGATGATTTCATCAAATAATTTGAAAAATGCTGCATGCCACACTATGTGCTTGAGATTTATGTAGTCCAGCTTTCCCTCTTCCTTGGGATCTTCCTCAACCTGATGATGAATGCCTGTTATCTTATTGCAACATCAAGGTGGGATGTACTTATGATTGGAAGCCATCCAACGACAGTGCCACCTCCTAGCTGATTGCCATTTTGTATGTGAACTGGTAAGTTTGCACAGCGTACAAGTACAGGATAACCCTTCACTGAGCCAAAACTGGATAATTTAGACTTGTCAGCATACACAATCAAAGCAAATGGTACTGCATTCTCAAGCTCAGAAGGCAAACTGGTCTGGAAGCAGTGATACAACAATTGATTCAACAACAGGTTTACAAGTGAGTACAGATCATGATAATACATACTTGAACATCCCACCAGGTGTCAGTAGTCCATGGTTCATCATAGAGGCGCTCAAATTCCCCAGCAACATTACGTTTGTAAACACATTGGGCATCCCATTCAAAGTATGGAGCAAGAATCAGATTATGGAGGATATCAAGGGCCCATTACCAAATGGGGTGTGTGTGGATCTCGTACATCCTCTCCTCCTTTTTGTAGGGCACCTTAATCTCATGCTTAGAAAACTATGTTAGAAGGAATGTTAGAATGCGTTGGGAAGCATGCACATATGCACATACATACAGGAGTGAGCATCTGTCCGGCTGAGTCATACACCTTACGAAGGTCTGCATCATTCTTCAATGTAACCTTCGCATCACCTCGGGCAACGCAAGCAATGAGATTGAGTAGTGTCTCAACCTGGTGTTTGTTCAGTGACGCATCAAGCGCCACTTCTGCAAATGTGAAGTCAGCAGCAGTTTGGAAAGGGCTCCAGGGAGTAGGGTCTTTGGCGTCATTGAGGATTGACTGCAATTGGAAGTCATCATATGATTGATAAAGAGGTACATGTTGACTGTGCGGATGGAATTCAGTCTTGTACTCCACTTGGACTGCATTTTGGAAGAATTGTGATTGTGATGGAGAGGATCTAGACTGCGCCAGGTGGGCATTGCCGCCGGGAACACCTATAAGTTGAGATACAATTTAGTGACGTTGTCCAACTACACGTGTTGAACACACCTTGCTTGTTGTCATCCGACAAACCAATAGATACGTCTTGGTAGAGCAGTGGTTGATGCTCGTTGTCAAAACCTGTATCGTGTAGAATTTAAAGATGACAATCAAACTTGCAATAGAGAGATCTTACCATTATCAAGCTGAAGTTGCTCAAATGAACATGAAGGCCCCAAGTGATTGACAACAACAGGATCTCTCAAGCTTGATACAATAGTTGCTGAAAATGCTGCAGCCACACTGAGTCTCGTCACTGGTTAGTCAACAAAAAGACATCAGATGGAAAATCAACAGTCAAAACCCTGGGAAATCATACCCTTCTGAGCTGCCTCCAAGCAGCGTGCAGCCAACAAGTGCTCCTCATCATCTTGCTTCTGCCTCTCACAGTGTTTTTGGTGTGACAAAAATCCTCGTCGCTTGAACTTCTTGCCACAAATGGAACATACTTGCAGGCCCATGACGGCCTCATTGTAGTCATCGTGTGCGCTCGAGGATGGACGAGAAGGCGCCATGGCAAAAAGGATTAAGTGAGGGGAGAAGGGAGAGCTGCGATGAGGAAGCGATGGCCATATTCAACAGGTGGGAACCATTCTCATGACATGAGGATGGTTTTCCCAGGCAGCTGCTGTCATTGCCACCAATCAAATGACAAGAAGCCATTATCTTATCTCAAAACGCATCATCATGCCATGATCATGCCAATTCTAATGTACTGGTTAGGTAAGGCTGTGTCGTTGTAATGTGCCGGCATTATCATGATGCTTAGAAATTTGCGACATGTCATTTGTTCTAGATTTGTGAGTCCACCACAGGGCCGTTCCTGTACCCACATCCATTCGCGTCGATGATTGTGCACGATGATTCGCATGGTCTTGCCAATCCAGCTCTTATCCTCTTCGTCACGGAGCCTCTATGCCATTTACTAGTATCCTGCGTATCGCACCCACGGTACTGTCACTGTCACCCTTTAGTATGTCCTCTCACCAGCATCCCGTAGACTGCATCCAGGTCCATACCTTTGTGAGCGACACGGAGTCGCTTAGATTTGAGGATGTGATGGCCTATGAGCTATGAGTAGATGGTGAGAAGATGGCGTGCATTGCTCACCTTGAACTGAGGTTGGCAATGGAGGGCATGAACGGAAAGCGAACAACTTGACCCGTTCGTCCCAGAAGTTGAAGCGATCGGGGAGTGTTGCGACTTCGTCCAAAAATGGTAGGGTACACTCTACCACCGGAGACTACCAATTTGCTTGAGTCGGAGTTCAAAGATGGGTCAATGGGTTCGACCAATCGACCCTGTGCTGCCTTCCACCCTACTTCCAAGCTCTATATATGAGCTCGAACCCTGTCATATCTAGATAGTCTGGTTACCAGATTAGATCATGGCGGCCCCGATTTCTACTGCATACACTCGACAACATGGTAGACTACGCCATCTCTTGCAAGTTCCTCAACAGCGACATGAAAACCAGAGGGGGGAGGTGCGTTGAGCGGTTTGTCCATGTTACGGCTCTGACCTATGCAGGATGTTGCCTTGCTTCCTAAGCAAGACAGCGTCACTCACCCCTGCTCGAGTCAGCTCGAGCAATGCCAACGATGATCGCACTTCCAAAATGGGCGTCTGCCCAGTGCACATCGTAGAGTCCATTGGTGTTGTGCTGGTACCACAGCTCGACTTTCCCAACATGTCGTCATACTCGATGTCTTTGTCTGCACTCGCGATATCGAAGGTGATACCCTTAAATTTATTTGCCTCGACTTGAAACGCGTGTTCTCACTCAACTCGTTCACCAGCGCAGCCACAAGGCGGGCCAGAACACATGGCCTAACCATTAAACAACGAGCCACGGAGAACCGGAAACGAGATATCGCCAGGTACGTTTTACATCTTTGCAATTACTATGAACTAACCGACTTATTCATACTACAGGACCTTGTCCGGCCTGACTGCCCCTTTCGCTTTGCTACCTTCTCCAACGGATCACCTTCCTACTGAGGTACTCTTCACTCCGATGTCTGATTCCTTGTTCACCGTTTGTCAAGACTCGTTTGTCTTATGCACATGCCGATCTTCGACGGCGCTGGAAATCCCCTAGCAATCTGCCTGTGAGTTCTGGATCTGCAACACCTTCCTCATCAGCTGACGGTGTGGAAGCACGTGTTACCGTACAGAATTTGACTCGGCAAGCACCTTCTTTGACTGGGCGCATCGTGAGAAGGACAAACTTTGAAGTTGACGGTTGGACAGTACAGGCCAAGAGTAATGGTTCGTGTTCAACATTCGACCAATTCCATGAGAACGTTATCTTCTCCTCAGAGCCTGGTGGTATTGATAACCGTATGTCGGTCATAGCTGACACCCATCTCGAGGGACTGACCATTCCTGGGGTTAGTGGCTTGTCACGCTATCCTTCGTCTGATGGTCGACTCCTCGAGCGTATCGCTTGCAATGATGGCCCTCTCCAGCTCTTGTTGATCGAGACCCCTAACATTCTTCTGATACTAGAGTACGTCAAGGTGAACCCGGGATCACTAACAATCGTAAGTCCGCGCGTCTACCTACCGTCGGAGATGCACGAACACTGAAACACAACGCACACCCAGCTATGCATTTGCATATCTTTGCCTTCGAGCTCCTCTGGACGCCTTCAAGAGGACCGTGATTTGTTGAGGATCGGGCTCAAGGGCGGCACCAACAACTTCCTGTCCTACCACGCTTGCAGCCACAGGGGAAACATCCTTCTTACTTGTTCATTTACAGATTCGAGGTGAGTTCATTTACTACTGCCACTGCCACTGCCACCTCTTCTGGCATTGATATTGTCTCGCTCTACAGGTCATTGCCATCACTTCTCAGAAGTGATAGGCTGCGGCACGCAGTATTGGGCACCGCATTGGCTCCGAGCAAAGTGCCAGCTCGCCCCTTTTTACTGCCTGCCCAGCACGCAGCTTCGGGCAGGATGCGAGGGCATGTCCACAGCGGTCCACATTGGAGGCAACTATCCACAGAAATGGTCACCCGCAAAGAACAAAGTGTCTCGTTTCAACGTTAGTCTCCTCCTTCAGGATATCAGCTCACATGACATATTCAGACTCTCAGGAGAGGACTTGATTTGGAAAGTTCACTTGGTGAACTGATTCCACCTGCTGTCAAGCGTGAGGGCTCACATGCTATGAAATGAAGGCTTGTACTGTCTTGTTCCACGTGTAGGCCATTCTTTCCTTGTTACTTCCCAACATGTGGACTAAATGGGTACTGATCTCCAGTGACTAGTGTTTCACTCTTCCTGGCACTTCCGTGGTTAGTGCAGTAGTGTGATACTCTCCACAAGCACTCAGAACACATGTATGTTTGCGAGGTGGCTTAAGATTTCTTGGGCAGGGGGTAGATCTCATTCTGATGGTGTCATTCAGTTGATCCAAATTTTGTGTCTGCAGATGCTTGATGGGAAGAGCATGGAAATTCCAGACAGTGTTTGTGTTGGTGGTGAATGTGGGCGTTAGAGATATTGACAACAACAAGGAGAGGGATGAGTTGGGGGTCAAGCTGTATGACTGTTCCTCCTTACATGGACATCCTTGAGTCTGATGATTGTACGTTTTACTAAGTAGCTTGAATATTTCACAGACAGACAGGGGCACCAGGCTGAGGGAAATGAGTACACTGTGACCTCTGGGGTCTTGGCACTGTCATGAGCTGGTCATCGCTGCAGTCTGATGCATGAGATTGTTTCCCACAGGTCTTAGTCAATGGCTGACTTACTGGTCAGTGCTTCTCTCCCAACATGGAACCTACTGTCCAGCTCACTCTCAGTCTGCACCATGTACAGCTCCTCTTAACAGGTGCTCAACACCTACCCCCTGGCCTTGAGACCACTGGTCTCATAGAACATCTACAGGCAGCACTATCTGCAAATGTCAATTCACTACCAACACTGCCATGGTCTTTCAATTCTTTGATGGCCGCACACCTCCCACAGTCATGCAATGGTGACGTCAACATGGCAAATGGTGTCATTGACAGGGAGTTGTTGGACATGCTAGGAGAATCTGAAATCCCCTGTAATACTGATGTGGAAATGGCAAGTGTCGATGATCCAATCAGCTGAGAGTTGTTAAGTTTGGTGGAAAGCAACTCTGAGGCAGAATCTGCTGAAGGCCTGGTTTTGGCAGTTGGTGTGTTGGCCCATTGTGCTCAAAGGATGATTCTGTATCTAACTCTCCTTCTAACTCTGACATGGACATGGCAGATGCTGATGACTCAATCAACCAGGAGCTATTAAGCTTGGTGGAAGAAGATTCTGAGCCTGGATCTCCTGATGGCCCAGTTTAGTTAGGAGGTACAGCAGCCAATTTAGTTGTTGGGTGTCCTCCTTGTCCACTAGGAGGGATAAAGCTTCTGTGACAATCCTTGCCATCTTGTATATGGTCTTTGGTAGACTCTTCATTAAACAGACTTAGCATATACTTTTTGCTTGATCTTATCTTATCATTTTCATCTTATCTAATTGTGCTTATCTTCTACTCTTCTTCCCAATCAGATCTAAACCCATTTGGCTATTCTTTTACACAGTAATCACCATGTCTTCTAATCTTCTAATGCATGTAGCCAATGCCCTTTTAATCACTGCATGATTC
>JBBPUB010000164.1:0-26579 GCA_038094415.1 Xerocomus alliaceus | reverse complement strand
TACTGAGGTGAGATTGGTCATTCTTACTTTACTGTTCATCACTTATACCCTGTAGTGTATTCCTACAGGTGTGCAATATATAGTTGAAGACTCTGTCTTGTACTGAGTGTATTCCTACAGGTTATGAGCCCTGTGCTTTAATTGTGCTAACGGAAACATGTAAAACAACCACATACATTCATCAAAATGTCAGCTACTGTATCAGAGAATATCAAGCTACCTAAGCTTGACATGTCTGGTAAGGAGTGGACTACATGGAAGATCTAACTCCAGGTTGTTGTTGCCAGTTGAGGACTTGGTGGGTACCTTGATGGCATGAAACCAAAACCCATAGACCCAGTGGAAAAGCAATCACTTGGGTGGACGGTGACAACCCCTGATGAGAAGGCAGCAGTTGCAGAGTATGAGAAAGACTTGCCAATATGGCTTGAGAAGGATGCAAAGGTCTAGCATATAATCACAAATATGCTCTTAAATTTCCTTTTCATCCAACTCATGAACAAAGGAAGTGCCTTTGAATACTTTGAGACATTATGTGCTCTCTTTGAGCAATGATCAGTCATGATTGGTGCTAAGCTACAACATCAGCTTGGTAAGCTGAAACTCAAAGAAGGTGGGGATGCACAAGTGCATATAGACAAGATTATCACTTTCCAGGAGAAGCTAGCATTGATCAGGCAACCCATATCTGACAATGACCTCTTTAATATTGTATATGTGTCATTACCACAATCATACAATTCAGGACTAGCCTCACTTTCTTCAATGATGTGTCTACAGAACAAGATGATCTCTCCTAACATATTAATGGACGTTGTGATTGAAGAATATGATCAACTTACCCTTTAGGGTGGGGGGAAGTCAAAGGACAAAGTGCCCAAGGACATGGCATTCAACACAGATGCATTAAAATGAGGAAAGAAAAAGTTCAAAGGGAACTGCTATAACTGTGGTTGGTCTAGCCACAAAGGACCTGAGTGCTAGGAAGAGGGTGGCAGCAAAGCAGGACAGGCACCAAAAGATTGGAAACCTTATGGAAAGAAGACCAAAGACATTAAAGAACCTGCAAAGGATTCTAAACCATTAGCACACATTGTGGAGCAACTGGATTTAGCATGGTTGGCAGAAAACGTGGGCAATGAAACATATTATGTGTCCCATACTGGAATCCCAGTACTCTATGATAGCAGCACCTTCCAGCACCTATCCTCTTCTCGAGATAACTTCATCAACTTTGTGTTGATCCCACCAAAACTAATTAGAGCAGCTGACAATGGCACATTCAACACTGTTGGACATGGTGACTTATCCATTTTCCTTCCAAATGGCACATTACAATCACACATTCTTCTTTGAAACATTTTGTATGCTCCATCTATGTATGTAACACTTGTGTTCATCAGCTAACTAACCAACACTGGTTGTTGAGCGGTCTTCGCTGGCGGAATGTGTCAGATTTTCAATGCTAACAACTGTCTTCTGGGTCAGGTTGCCATATCAAATGGAATCTATAAAATGCAGTCAGCATATGTGGCATTGACAAAGGATGAAGAATGTGTTTTGATGGAAGAACTCCATGCACATTTATCCCATATCAGTATATCAACCATTTGTGACATGTTGTCTAAGGGGATAATAACTGGAGTGGCATTGGACCCAAGTCATAGCACAATGGGTTAATGTTCTGCCTGCAAATATGGAAAGGCCATTAGAAAGCCTATTGGGAAAACTCATGAACCATCACATACCACAAAACTTGATGATAAAGTCCACACTGATGTGTGGGGCCCATCTTCCATCTTAATGCCAGGAAAGCACAGCTACTACAGCTCATTCATATGCATTACACCAAAGTTAATCTGATGTTTGTGAAGTCCAATACATTCTTGGCTTACTGGGGGTTCAAATCTTGGCTTAGGACTCAGCATAATGCACCAATTAAATGTCTTTGGTCCAATTGTGGGGGGAAGTACCTGTCTAACAAGTTCACTTGCCACCTAAAGGAGCAAGGGACAGAACACAAACTTACCACTCATGATACACCAAAACATAATGGAGTTGCTGAATGTTTGAATTGCACCCTCATTGAGCATATATGGACTATCCTACATGCAAGTGGTCTCCCCAAAGCATTATGGGAAGAAGTGCTGTTGCATGTCGTCTGGGTAAAGAACAGATCAGCTACCCACACTCTAGATGGAAAGACACCTTACGAAATGCTGTATGGTGAAAAGCCTCATCTGGGTAACCTACTGATGTGGGGTACCAAATGTTGGATCCTCAATTGTTCTGGATCAAAACTAGACAACCAAGCCAAAGAGGATCATTGGATTAGTTTTGACATGGAATTGATGGTGCATTGAGTTTATTTGCCAAGTCGTAAAGCTGTTGTTATTGAGTGCAACATCACATTCAAAAAGGGGATGACAGATGCCCTAAGCCGCATCAAGAAAAATAAGGAGCTAGCTGAAAACAGTGGTTAGCAGAGTACACCTGTACTCACACCCACACTTGTGTCTGCCCAACCACCCACTGCTGTGAACAGTTAGCAAACAAGTACTCCTACATCTATATTACCTGACCACCTGGGGCCAAACTTTGAGGAACCAATCCCAACAGGACCATATTGGTTAACTTGTCAATGAATTGAATCACCATATATTTGTATGTTGAGAAGCAGCAAGGGGATGCATGATGGGAGAGGAAGCCCATTGTTGCCTCAAGGGATCCAGGCAGCAGAGGGCATGGGCAAGGATTGTGGGAATGTCAAAGCTGATGAAATGGCTTCGTCAGCTTGGGACCTCAATGGCACTAATGCAGTATTTGCACTGCTTGTGGTAGTACTGAAGCTGAGGGCCTTGAACCTACAATCATTGATGAGGTGAAAATGTGAGTAAATTGGCCATGGTGGAAAGAGGCAATTAACACTGAACTAAAGAGCTTGGCCAATGCATACACATGGAACAAAGTTGAATGCCCCAAAAGTACCAACATTGTGAGCTGCAAGTGGGTATTTAAAATCAAAAAGAACGCAGCAGGCGAAATCAATAAGTATAAGGCCTATCTGGTGGTGTGTGGTTTCACACAGCAGCATGGTGTCAATTACTATGACATCTACATGCCAGTAGCCTGACTCACCTTGCTACATCTTATCCTAGCTATTGCAGCATGCAAGGACTGGGACATTGATGTGTTTGACTTCCATAGTGTGTTTCTCAATGGCAAACTCAATGATGATGAGGTGATCTACATGGAATTACTGCCTGGTTACGATAAGTGGGATTTAGACCTCATTGCATAGCTATGCATTGCTCTCTATGGTTCAAAGCAAGGTGCACTAAGATGGTATCAGCAACTATTATGCATGCTCAACAAACTGGGATTCAGTCGAATGAAAGCAGATTGGGGAGTTTTTGTGGCCCAAATAGCTGAGCATATCCTTATTCTCGCTTTACATATTAACAACTGTATGGTCACTGGAAGCTCATCAGAGCTCATCAAAGCATTTAAAGCTAAAGTTGCATTGTGGTTCCACATAACTGATCTTGGGCTAATCAACTGGCTATTGGGAATAAAGGTTATGAGGGACCAAGCTACCCAAACCATATCCCTTAGTTAGGAACCATACATCAATGCTATCTTGGCTAAGTACAATTTTGCCAATGCCAAACCAGTCTTGATTCCACTAGATCCCCATATTCATTTATCTGAGAAACAATATCCAAAGACAACAAATGAAATCATGTGAATGTGCAACATCCTGTACCACCAAGCTGTTGGCTCACTCATGCATCTCACAATTGGAACCCATCCAGATATAGCCTTCACTACGTCCTTTGTGTCACAGTTTAACACCAACCTGGGATGGGACCATTGGGAAGCAGTAAAAAGAATCTATTGATACCTTGCAGGAATAAAAGTGCTTGCATTGACTTTTGGAACACAAATGAAGGGTCTCATTGGATATGTTGATGCTGATGGCACATCTCAGAAACACCGTTGTGTGATCACTAGATTCACATTCCTCATTGATGGAGGAGCAATACTTTGGGGTTTGAAAAAACAGGAACTTATTACATTGTTGACAGTGAAATCTAAATATGTTGCTGTGACCCATGCTGTTAAAGAAGCACTATGGCTTCGCTGTCTCATTGAAGAAATGTTTCAACCTCTCATGGAGCCAACAACTTTATACAGAGACAATCAGGCAGCTATTGCATTGATGAAGGATGAAAGCTACCATGCATGCACCAAACATATCAACATTCAGTACCATTTTATTTGTTTTATGGTAGAGGAAGGTTCCATTCCTTTTCTTTATTGCATTACAAATGACATGGTTGCAGATATGCTTACAAAAGCACTATCTAACATTAAAGCTAAACACTTTGCCCAGGAACTCAGATTATATGGTTCTGTTTGAGGGAGAGTGTTGTCATATTCTTCATCTGGACTACGTTACAAACAGATTTGCTTAGATAATCAGTTAGATAAATTTGGACATGATGTGTATCTACACCTCAGTTGAAGACTCTGTCTCATACTGAGGTGAGATTGATCATTCTTACTTTACTGTTCATCACTTATACCCTGTAGTGTATTCCTACAGGTGTGCAATATATAGTTGAAGACTCTGTCTTGTACTGAGTGTATTCCTACAGGGAATACATACAAAAGTCTATTGCAACACATGCTTGATTGATGCTTTTTGTTATTTTGCACTTCCATATGTGGTGGGCATGAGACTTTGAATGATTTGACCTCTTCCATCTGCCATTAATGGTCATCTCATTGATGAGTACAAGTGTTACATATTTGATCACCTGTTCAAGCTTCTTGTCCTGCTTACCACCCTTAATGTAGTAAATTCCCATGTTGGTTAGTATTCACTGTGAGACCTAACTTATTGAAGGCAGAGAGGTGAATGAAGAAGCAGATTGTGTGGGCCAGAGTTGTGGGAGATACAGCATATCACTGAAAGTGTGAAGCTAATCTTGCATTGGAAGGCTATAGACTTGTTGTTGTTGATGTTGCTCAAGAACATCAAATTGACTTCCTAAAGCCTAGAAGATTATTAGCACAACAGTCCACAGGTGTACATTTTGCTTACCTAGATCATAGCCACTACCTCATGCAATCTATTATTGATGGAAGCAGTAGTGGAACTGGTGGTGGCCAGAAGAATGGGTAGGTGGTTGAATTTGGCCTTGACTACACTTCAATGCTAGGGGAAATTGAGGGTAATGTGGCACTGGGTCCAGTATATGGGATGTTTGTAAAAGTCAGCATGTAAGAAGGGGGAGGATGAAACAATCCCTGGCCATAGGTGGAGTTATAACCGCCTGTAAAATAAATTGTGTTAGAACATTTTCATTGGTTTGAGAGATTCAGGACACTCATGAGGAGGCATAAAGTTGATAGTTGATGCTGTATGAAGAGGCCTAGAGCTCAGAATTTAAATGTAGAGAGTCAAGCCAGTGTGATCATAAACGATTCACTCATCTATTCAGTTCAACTGTTATCTGAGCATGTTACTCTGCAGTACTTGCTGTTTTTAATATCCATTTGAGATCAATGATTTCCCTTGAACATTTCAAGCTGAACTTTTGATGGCCAGTGTCACACAGTGGAAGTTTCTGGTGTCACACTAAGTCCATTAGAGACCTGGAATACCTTCTACTGGATTGAACAACATGTAACTATCAATAGTAGACTACAAATAGATAGTATCATACATTGTTTAGAAGCTGGAACCAGTGTTATGTGAAGTAGTGGAACAGATGTCATTGTCACTACATGAACTATTCCCCTTAGCTGTCACCAACAGATTCAAGGGGCTTTGCTCCAATAGACCTATACCCTTACAATTGAGGGTATGTTTGATTTCACCAATCTGCCAATCTGCCCTTCTTAGAAAGGCCTTAGCTTGCTCACATTGATTTGTGGTTATTGCATGCATAATATTGAGCTCTCTCATGCATAGACGATGGTGAAACAACCAAAGAACTCTTGTTCTTGAGAACAAAGTCTACTACAACTACTTTAGTAAAAAGAGTAAAGAAAAGACTAACTTGTTCTGTTGAGGAAAGAGTTGCCTTGAGGAGTGCTTAGTAGTCAAGTTCTGGGAAGGTACTAAGAGACTAGACTGGGGATCAACCCAGCTTCAACCTTGGTCTTATATACTACTATCTATTTGTACATGTTGTCTTAACCCTAATACCTGATTAGGATGACTGAGTTTCAATCTATGGTAAAGTCTGTGTCCATGTCTATGCCATCCAATGGCGATAAAGGTGTACCACAGCCTCTAGGGCTGAGGGGAATGGAAATGAAAAGAAGTTTGATACTGCAGATGGCAGATCAAATGAAAGAGAAGCCACAGCAGCAGTAATTAAGTGGGCTGTGCCACAGCCATGTACTGCATGGAAATGAAAAGAATCTCAATGGAGATTAAAGAAGAGTGCTTACAAGGCAGTTAGAAGATCAGAAGACATAGTGATTACCATGTGAAAGATTAGCCAAATAGGGATAGATCTGATCAGGAAGAAGAGCAGAAGATAAGCTCTGATCAGATAAGATAAGGGAAAAAGATAAGATCAAAGAAAAAGTTCATGCTAAGTCCGTTGATGAAGAGTCAACTGTATATGAGATGGCAAGGATCGTCACAAATGGTACCATAGGTGTGCTGCAAAAGTTTTGTAAGATGCTCATGCCAACTGCAACATCTATATTGCATGGAGGTTTTCAACCTCACTGAATAAGTTAGCTGATTGCTGGAGTAAGTGCCTGGTAAGCAAAGTGCAAAGAATCAACAAGTACATAATCCTCTTACTGTTGTAAATACCCTCTTCACCTTCTTATTAGGCAATATAGCAATTGGATTGTCTGAGAGTAGGGTAAATTGGAAGAGGGTACATTTCTAAGTGCTCCTATCAGAGGGCTGCTCTCTAGAAGGTGAGGAAGAGGTTGGTGGAAAGTGGGTACACTTTTGACTGGTAATTCCCAAGGGTGGTCCTACTGTTGGTGGAGAGGACATTGGTGGAGGAAGTGAGAAACACCTTTGAGCCACCTTATCCAAGGGGTGTTCTATGGTGGGTGGAGAGAATATAGGCAGTATGGGAGACCTGTCTGGAAATGCCTTGAATGATGGGGTTAGTTTCTTAAATACCTGAGTTGAAATTGGGAACAAAAACTTGTTTAGTTCCTCTTGGTATATGCCAACCAGAAGTTGACTGGTTGTGGTATAGCAGGTGGAGTAGAGGATGGTCCTCAGCTCCAAGTCCATACTTGTCGGACACTGTTTGATTGATGCACTAACTCAGATTTTAAGTCAGTGGGAACACTACACCTGTGCATGCCTGTTATGGTGTGGCTATAAATGAACTCATAGTGGTCTCAGGTCATGGGCTTGTTCCAAGCACCCTTCTTTCTACTTTGTCTCAACTGTTCTGCAAACTTTTCCAGTGTAGCTGATGTGGTCCAGCACTTGTCTATAGACTGTGCTTGTGATTCACTGGCCAATTGACATCACCTGAATACCAATAAAGTGGAGGACAATGATGTCAGTATGTCCAATCTGAGTCATTTTCTACATTAATTTTTTTATGATACATCACAGCTTGGAATGAACTTGATGCTGATGAGTCTATATTCAACTCTGCATTCACTCAAGATTATATAGCTAAAGAATGGGAAGACAACAATATAGATGCCATGCACAATCAATCATCCCCCACTATACACTCAGGCTTCTCTAATCACTCCCAGGTTTATCATTTAAACAAGAGTCAAACTCATGCCAGAGGTATGAACCTACTTCAATGTATGGATCAAGACCAGTTTGCTCAAATTCATGATTTGGAGAATGTTTTCTACTCTTTTGCATTTGAGAATGAATGGGAGGTCACTGACTGGCTATCTAGTGGAACCCTCTCTTAGAGTGAAGTTGATATGTTCTTACATCTTGATCATATGCATATATTTGCTTGTCAGTGACAGTCACCATTGATATGCCACCATCTATAGCACAAAGCAAATCCGTTTTCATTTCATACAGCAAAGGACTTGTATGCATGGATTGAGTTCCTGCCAAATACAGTACTGTGGCATTTTCAAGAGATAAAGGTGGCAGAATACTGAATCAAAGAGCCTCTCATGCTATATTGGCAGGATGGGCTCAAAGTTATCAAACACCTTTTCAGTAACCCTATATTTGTGTTACATATGGACTTTGATCCATACCATGAATTTGAGGAGACCCCTTGTGGTCAGAAACCTATATATGGTGAATTTATGAGCATGGGCCATGCTTAAAAAATACAAGTAAGGTCAACATCATTCTAATCTTTAGCTTGACAAATTGACTCTCCAATTAGAGTAAGTTATCTTTGGGACACTCTTTTGTAGGTGTAATCAGGGCTTCTGATAAAATCCCATTAACAAGGGGGTTTGGTGACAAAGAGATACACCTGTTACTATTATCACTTGCTAACATTCATGCTAGCATTTGAATGAAAGCTACCTCACATGCCTTTATGTTGGCTGTATATCTCCCAATCCTAAAGTTTCTTGACATCCCACCTGCTGTTCAGTCTATCCTAGCAGCACATGTATTCCATTTCACAATATCTATTGTGATGCAGAACTTGAAGAAGGTGAAGCTCCACAGTGAAGTCATGTCAGACCCTCTAGGAGATCTTCACATTATTTACACCCCATTTGCTGCCTGGATTGCAGATCTTCTAGAACAGCTTATGATCTCAGGCATTGCATTTAAAAATTCCCCCATCTCTATTACTACTATCAAACAGTTTGGTGATCCAGAAGTCCATCCTCTCTATCTCTGGCAACTAACACTGAACACTATCCATGAAGCATGTAGAACATGTGACCCATGCAATATCACATCATTCCATAAAGTCTGTCTTGGCCTACATCTCAATGGCATTATCCTGTCATTTTGGACCAACTGGGGTAATGCCTATCCATCCTTTTTCCTCATGCCTAACACTCTTCACCAATGGCACAAATTTTACTTTGACCACTGTGTATTATGGACCACTAATATAATGGGTGCTACCAAACTTGATCAATGCCTGTCAGTTCTCCAACCATGGATTGATGTACAATAGTGGCCAAATGATGTCACAATGCTGAAGCAAACAGGGGGAAAGAACCATTGTGATCTGGAGAAGCTACTGCCTGCTATTATGGCAGATGCAGTTGACTCTAGTGTGCTGCAATCACTTCATTTGATAATGAAGTTTATCTTCCTTGCTCAATGTGTGTTTCACAACAAGGAAACCTTACATGCACTCAGCAAGGCTCTATAAGAGTTTCATCATTATAAATCAAGTATTATCAATGCTGGAGACTGATGTGGAAAAAATAGTCCTTTGAACCATTTCCAGATCCCAAAGCTGGAGCTAGCTCATCACATTGTATGCAGTGTCCATGAGATTGGTGTGCCATACCAGTGGACAAGCAATGTAATAAAGAGGGGTCACATCACACTTGTCAAAGTTCCTTACCACAGATCCAATCATCACAATTTTCATGAGCAATGCTGTCATTTTCTTGACTGTTAGGAAAAACAGTGTCTATTTCATTTTTTTACACATGTCAAAATAGCCCATACAACCTTAATTGATGAAATGGGACTCAAGGAATGGCTGATATAACTCCACAACACCCAGGCATCATGGGATCCTTATCTTCCAACTGTTGGGCAGTCCAGAAGCAAGCTGCTCTTTAAAAACCCCTATGCACATGTTTCTACCAACAACCAGTGTGCACTTCTCCTCACCACCTGCCCTTATTTCTCTGAAATCTATTATGATTTATTATATCTTTTGTCATACATTCCTCTTTCTTATCACTGTTCCTCAGTTCACTCCTTTGTGTTTTATCTCATATAATGAATGTCCATTTCTTTTGGTAGTGTCTGTTCATTCTGCAGCACTTCTTTCTTTATCTTCTTAACCTTGTTACCATTGTCTCAGGATGCTTACCACTCCGCAGTCATTTCTCTCACAACGGCTTAGTATCCCTGTCTTCCTTTACCTTCTATGACCTTCTATTGTAGGTTATATACCAGTGCACCTTGTATAGTAGTACTCATTCTTGGTCTATGCAATTATACATAACCTAGAGTCCGCTGCAGTTTCTGCACTATGTCCCTCACCCTTTGTCTATCTGAAGCTTCTCCAGTCCCTCATCCATCTTAGTCCCCTTGCCCCATGCAAGTGGGCTTAGGCTACTCGCATAACAAAAGACCAAGAATTTCTCCTACGTCCCTCTTATTTTAAGAGTTGAACACACCCCCACTGAACCACCATAGCTCATCGACCATCCCATTGTGCCTCTAGATCCATCAGCACCCATTTTGACTCTGAGTCAGAATCCACACCCCCAGCATCTCTAGCTATCAGACCCAGGCAATTTCCTGGCCTCTCTTTGACCACCCACATAGGAACCCCACCATACCCAGGACCCAGCATCCCCTTGGCATCTTCACACCCATTGACCCCACTATTCCCCACTTGCACTCTGTTCCCAGTCACCCCCATGTCCACACACACCACAGAGCTTAAGGCAGCCCTCCCTGCTGACTTTTCTGGTGAACAGAATGATGTCACCCATTGGATTAAGGCCATGAAGGCCTATTTTTCCATTAACTCCACCCTCTACTTGAATGACAAGACCAAGATCATGACCACATTAAACAAGCTTAGCAAGGGGAGAGCTGTCCCCTTTTCCAAACTATGGTATGATAAGCTTGCCGACCCTGCCACTGCCACCTCAGAAAAGATCTTTGATAAGTTCATAGCGAACTTTGAAGAAACCTTCTTCCCATTTGACACCAAAGCCACCACCCACCTTGCACTAACCAAGCTGGTCCAGAAGTCCTTCCACAGGCTGAATGAAGAGATAGATGATGGTTTTCAGAAATACATCACAGAGTTCCAGAATTTAGTCATCCAAGCAGGAATCATGGACCATGCCATGCTCATTGATGCCTTTTTGCTAGGCATAGATCAGAGGATAGCTATCATGGTCCTCTCCATGGACAAAGTCCCCATCCTTATTGCTGACTGGCTGGAGAAAGCCAAAGTCTTCCATACCCAGATAGCTCGCATTGAAGCACTAAAGAAGGGCAAACCTACCCCTTCCCTCCCACGAACCCTCAGAGACCCAAATGCCATGGATGTTGATGTAGTGCGAATTACCAAGTTAACCCCCCAGGAATGGGCCAAGTGCATCAGGGAAGGACATTGTTTCCAATGCTGTCACACTGGCCACAATGCCACTCAATGTCATTCATACCCCCATAGTCCCCCTAATCAAACCATTGCAACCACTTCCACTACTGCACCACCTACCCCCACTATCACTGCTTCTGCCCCTCCCTGAGCTTCCACTTTCTCCGTGTTACAAACGTTCGTCCAGCAGCTCCAAACTCAGGGGAAGAACAAGGACAAAATACTCCAAGTCCTCCAGGCCTACTATGAAGACTCCCCTGATGAGCAACTCCCTGCAACATCTTTTTAGAAGGAGAGGGTGTGTCAACGTCTCCCTTTCATGTACTAGTAGGACTGCCTAGTTACCAAACAATTTGAATCCCCATTTGTCTCCAAGTATAGTTCAAAATCATTGAAACCATTGCACTCATTGATAGTGGAGCTACAGGAAACTTTATCGATAAATCCCTGGTCCCACATCTAAACCTTGGGGTACGTGCCCTCTCTGAACCCATCAAAGCTTGGAACATTGATGGAACTGAAAACCACCATGGAACCATCCAAGCAAAGCTCAAGGCAGAGCTTACATACTGGGAATTCTCTGACAATGTTGACCTGCTCATTCTAGGACTCGGCAAGAAGCAGGTGATCCTTGGAATGCCTTGGCTGCGGAAGTGGAACCCCCAGGTTGACTGGTGGATGAAATTCCTTCTGCTCCCACAGAATCACCTTGAAGAGAGTCTCAACAAGATAACAATCTCCACACAGCTAGCCCAGGACAATCTCCTCCAGACCACCTCACTACCCAACTGGTGTAAGGAGTACAAAGATGTATTTTCAGAAAGCTCATTCAATGTCTTACCCCCTCATCGTCCATATGACCACACCATTGACCTAAAACCCTCTTTCCTCCCAAAGATCGCCAAAGTATACCCCCTGAATCCAAAAAAAAAGGATGCTTGTAAAATGTTCATTGAGGAAAATCTCAAAATGGGCTGTATTCTTCCCTCGAAATCCCCACAAGCCTTCCCATTCTTCTTTGTTTCCAGGAAGAATGGCACGCTATGACCCTGCCAGGACTATCGGTATCTTAATTCCCACACAATTTGTAATGCCTATCACTCATCTCAGATCTTGTTGATGACATGAAAGAATCCACCATATTCACCAAACTAGATATACAGTGGGGATACAATAATGTTTGCATCCGAAAAGAAGACCAATGGAAGGTGGCCTTTATCACCCCTCTTAGACTCTACAAACCTACTGTCATGTTTTTTAGATTCTGCAATGCTCCACCCACATTTTAGGCATTTATGAATCATATCTTTGCAGATCTCCTGGCAGAGGGCTGGCTTAAGATCTATATGGATGATATCGACATCCACATTAAGAATGACCTGGGGATACATCACCTGCATACTAAATGAGTTTTTGATCGCCTCCAAAAACACCGGCTATTCCTAAAGTTGTCAAAATGTTCATTTGACACTCCTACAATGGAATATCTTGGAATGATCATTGGGCAAGGAAAGCTCAAGATGGACCTGGTTAAGCTCAACACCATAAGGGAATGGCAACCATCCTCCTCAGTCAAAGGAATACATAGCTTCATCAGATTTGCCAACTTCTATCGAAAGTTCATCCCTGATTTTTCCAATATTGTATCACCACTCACCCTCCTTACCCAGAAGGATGAGCCTTGGAAATGGACTCCACTACAACAAACAGCATTTGAAACCCTTAAAGACACATTCACCTCCACACCAGTCTTGGCACTTCCTGATCTCAATAAGCCTTTCTCTGTAATAATGGATGCCTCCCTTCTTGTAGCTAGAGCCATACTGTTACAAATGGATGTAAATGAAGATAGCCACCCTTGTGCATACTTTTCCAAGACCTTTTCCTTGGCAGAACAAAACTATGACATCTATGATAGGGAATTACTCACTGTCATCCTTGCCTTAAAAGAATGGAGGCAGTATCTTTCTGGTTCCACCCATCCTGTCACCATTATTACCAACCACAAGAACCTATCCTACATTCGTGATCCTCAAAAACTTTCTAGGCATCAAGCACACTGGTCCCTTTTCCTACAAGACTATGACCTCATTTGGCAAGTCACCCCAGAAACTAAGATGGGCCCAGTGGATGCCTTGTCTCAACGATCCTCTCTCGACACATCCTTTGACAACATTGATTCCTCCATAGTCCCAGAACCTACCATCATTCAAGCCCTTGACACTGCACTTTTACACAAAATCAAACTCTCTTCCAACACCAACCCCCTGGTTCTCAGAGCACTCAAAGCAACACAACTCGGATCCCCATTATTTCCCTGATCAGCTATATTGGACTGGAAGTTCAATAATGGCCACCTCTTTTACAGGGACAGATTATATGTTCCCCCCGAACACAGATCAGCATTGCTCCACACAATTCATTCAGCACCTACCATGGAACACACAGGACAATTTCACACCAAGGCTCTCTTGGAGCAGAACTTTTAATGGCCGGGTCTTGCTACCTTTGTCAAAAACTTCATTAATGGATGCCCCATATGTCAAACATCCAAGACTAATACTCACCCCACCATCCCATCCCTATCACCAATCCCATCCACTACCACCCTTCTGTTTAAGCAACTATTTGTTGATCTCATCACCAATTTGCCCCCCTCGAACAGATTTGACTCCATCATGGTCGTGGTTGACCACAGACTTACGAAGGGGGTAATTCTCACTTCTTGCCACAAAACCATTGATACATTGGGCATAGCCCACCTTTTCCATGATCATGTGTTTAAGTGATTCAGAATACAGAACTCCATCATCTCAAATCAGGGACCACAGTTTGCCTCTGCCTTGGCTCGAGAACTAGCCAGATTACTCCACTATGATGTCAAACTATCCACAGCCTATTACCCATAGACCAATGGACAAACTGAGAGAACCAATCAGGAACTGGAGACATATCTAAGGATTTTCTGTGGAAACAACCCACATGAGTGGGCTAAGTTCCTCACCACTGCTGAGTTCCAGCATAATTCTTGCCCACACTCTTCCACTCAGAAATCCCCATTCAGTCTTATGCTAGGATATAAACCCAGAGTGTTCCCCACCCTCACAAAAACCTTCATCCCCACACTCTCCTTAAGGATGGACACCCTGACCAAGGCAAGGGATGAGGCCCTAGCAGTGCACAGCTTGGCATGCCTAGCTATGAAAAAACACCAAGTGACGAAATTCATCCCCTAGAAAGTCGGAGATTGGATATGGCTGGAAGCCACTCATCTCTGCATCCCATTCCCATCCAGGAAACTTGCTCCAAAGTGTGTAGAGCCATTTGAAATCATCCAAACCCTTTCACCACTTGTCTATTGCCTCAAACTCCCTAAGGCTTGGAAGATTCATAATATGTTCCATGCCTTTCTTTTATCCCCATTCAAACAAACCCAGGCATATGGCTCTTCATTCATGGAACCCCCACCAGAGATTATAGATGATGAAGAAGAATATGAAGTTGAGGCTATCCTAGCTCACAAGGGAACTTCTGGTCGCTATTGATACCTGATCAAATGGAAAGGTTATGCCCCATCCGAAAATACTTGGGAACCAGAGAGTAATCTCCATCACACAGCCTCGATTTTGACAGATTATAAACACCACAATCAGTTGCGGTAACCAGTACTCATTATGGACCACATGGATATCCAGCTGATTGTCTCCATCCTCCTACTCTGCCTTATCCTTATCACCACTGTTATAGTCACTATATATTGGGCAGCAACATTCCCACATCCTCATTAGATGCCCATTGACCCCACCACTCATCTTATCCTGGAAAATGCTTTCTCCTACTGTGTCCATCTCTTCATCTATGTCTGGGTATGCACATCTCAGATCCTCACATGTGCAGCCCTCCTTCTTGCCCACCTCAGCCACATTCATTCTATACAGCGCCATCCTTGTGGACCCCCAGCTCCTCCACACCATCAAGGGTCTCCCCCTCTACCAAGATGATAAAATCACCCAGGAGTTGGTACATCTATTTCATGAAACGGCTTATGTCCAATACTATCATAACCATTGCTCTCCCTTGGATCTCCCTCCTATGTTTGGTATTCCCTTACAACTAGCCATTAGTAAACTTCCTGAACGTCTTTTATCCATTCTATGACTATATGGCTTCAATACTTACGTTTCTATGATCGCCCCAGAACTTATCTTCCCTACATTTCATTGAATTTACCTTTCCCTCATGCTGTAGGAATGAGACCACTATCTCACTTCCCTTTCTTTATCACCAAATACCATCAGTTCCCCTTCTTTACCTACTACAACTCCTTCATCCCCCATCATATCCACCCCGGCTCTTGCTAACAGAATCTCCTCTCCTTCTCCTCCACCATCCTCTTCCACCACCTCAGTGACCAGCACCACTACATTCATGGACTCTGAAGATTCCCTCAGACTAACCATGTATACTCTGGATCTTGATATTGTTGCCACAAATTGCAGTTTTCTCCTTACTCTGCCCAATGGTCAATAGGTTCTTTCCTCCCCCTCATGAGTCCTAGCATTACCAGTACACCAACGGCCTGCCTCTGACACCACTACTTGCTTTCAGTGTGGAGGTAGTGGTCACTATCAGGCAAACTGCTCTCTCTATCATTGCCCCATCTGCCAGACCTTGGCCCCAGGACATAATGCTCGCTTTTGCTTACAAACCCAATGCTCCTTCTGCCAGAATTGGAGGCATGGACCTCGCTTCTGCCCTAGGTGAGTATGCACAACTTGTGATGAGACTGGACACATCCGAGACGATTGTCCATTTGAACATTACACCATTCATTAGGTGGAGGCAATCTTTGGAGGACCCTCTAGAGGATAGACTATTGAAACCAGGGGTTTCTATATATGAAGGGGGTATTGTTATGATTTATTATATCTTTTGTCATACATTCCTCTTTCTTATCACTGTTCCTCAGTTCACTCCTCTGTGTTTTATCTCATATAATGAACGTTCATTTTTTTTGGTAGTGTCCGTTCATTCTGCAGCACTTCTTTCTTTATCTTCTTAACCTTGTTACCATTGTCTCAGGATGCTTACTACTCTGCAGTTGTTTCTCTCACAACAGCTTAGTATCCCCGTCTTCCTTTACCTTCTATAACCTTCTATTGTAGGTTATATACCAGTGCACCTTGTATAGTAGTACTCATTCTTGATCTATGCAATTATACATAACCTAGAGTCCACTGCAGTTCCTGCACTGTGTCCCTCACCCTTTGTCTATCTGAAGCTTCTCCAGTCCCTCGTCCATCTTAGTCCCCTTGTCTCACGCAAGCGGGCTTAGGCTACTTGTGTAACAAAATCTCAATTGACAAGGCCCCAAGACTCCTTGGAGTACATGACTTACACCCTGCATTACATGACTTCCTCTTCAATAACTTGTATATCAGCTGAAATGGTTGCTATGTCACCTTACCCAACTGCCCTCTTCTGTTCTTTTTTCTCAATGCATGGAATAGGTTTCACATTCAGCTTCATTTCACTCAAAACCCTTTCACTTTCTCACCACCTCAGACAGTGCAAGCTGAGCCTCCCAGCACCTCTTTACCCTTTGGCCATGCAAATACAGTCCTTCTCTCTTATGAGAGTGGTGACTTACTCTCTAGTTCAAGTAACAAGCATATGTATTTGACTTCAATTGAATAATTGCCAGTCTCACATGCTTCTAGGTTATGTTGTTGCCTAGGTGCAGGTCATTCTGCAACCCATCACCAATTCACCTAGCCCACCACTGCTGTATGTAGAGTTCTTCAACTTTTCAAACACTCACCTTGCTGTGGTGGATGGGATCTGTGTTGCTACTCCCACTTCAGATCTGGAGATGTTCATTGTATGACAATGGCTTCAATATGATGGCCAGCATTTGGGCAATATTATTCATCTAAATGATGTTTGCCAGATCATCCAACTGGTTCTGAAATTTGGTTCAAAGGTGCTGCAATCTATGACCTATGACAATAGTTTGAAGTTCAATGGAGAGTTCTTTCTTAATGCATTCATAGACAAAGGGATATTTCACACAGTTCTCAGCTATCAGTAGTAGCCCACTTTGGACAATCACAATCTTATTTCCATTTGAGGTGTGCACTGAAAAATACCTATAAAAATATTAAAGAATAGTTAGGTATTCTTTATATAGTTATAGACTACAATGGTGACCTAATGTCAGCTTTCACTTACATCATTACCAAAGGTTCTATGAGTTCCAGAATCAACTTTAAATTCTGTAAGTACTAGTGGTTAGAACCAGTTCTGAATTTCATCTGTCCTACTGAAGTATATGTCTTTTTGTGCTTCACAAAAGTGAAGATCTTATGAACTCATGCTCTTACTTATTTCAAATTGTCAAAAACCCCTAACTCTGGAATACTCTAGACTGGTCCAGAGCCATTGCTGTCTAGGGACATCTTCTTCTATATGCATCAACTCTGAACCTGCTGTAGTTAGCATGAGAAAGTTTTACCAGACCTTTGGACTTGTTGGCCCACACTTGGACTTGAACCCTAAGGTGTTTTGTTTTGTTATTAGATCCCTTTCTTCACTTAACAAGTTGTCATATCCCAGACTTCAACTCTGGTCAGTGCAGCACAACTCTGGCACAATCTACTCAGGAAGGCATTCCTCACCCTTAGACTTTGTTCATTATAGTACCCCTTGTTCTTCTTATCACACATCTCCTTTAGTATTAGTTCTGTAGTCTCCATTCTCTGTCACTTAGAGTTCATTATGAAGCATAGCTCTAGTGACTGCTAACACTGGTTACAGCTCTGGACTTCATATTACCAGACTCTGTTCTATGCACTCCATTCTAGTGGCATTTCTCAGTAGTATATATATTGTAACGATCCTTGCTGTCTTGTGTATGGTCTCTAGTAGACTCTTCATCGCAACAGACTTAGCATATACTTTTTGCTTGATCTTATCTTATCATTTCATAACTAATCTAATCATGCTTATCTTCTGCACTTCTGTCTGATCAGATCTATCTCCATTTGGCTATTCTTTTCCATGGTCATTACTGTGTCCTTCTAGACTTCTAATGCATGTAGCCAACGCCCTTTTAATCACCAAGTGATTCTTTTCATTTCCATGCTGTGCATGGCTATGGCACAGCCCAGTTCATTACCACTGCTGTGGCTTCTCTTCCATTTGATCTGCCACCTGCAGTATCAAAACGTGTTATTTATTTCTGCTCCCCTTAGCTCTAGAGGCTATGGTACACCTTTATTGCTATTGGATAGCTACAACATGGACTCTTACCTTAGTCACCTCTCTATTGCATCGGCATAGCATTCTACCTAATCAGGTATTAAGGTTAGACAAACATGTACAAATAGATAGTAGTATATAAACCCCAAGGACAATGCTGGGTAGATTCCCAGTCTAGTCTCTTGGTTTTCACCTGAACTTGACTACCTAAGTCTCAAGCCCATGAACTCTCTACTAATCATAGCAAGTTAGTATTTCCTTTACTCTTTTAACTGATAGTTAGTAGTAGAACCAGTTCAGTTCTCTCAAGTTCGGCTGTTTCATTAGACTAGACTCTTATCTTTTCTAGTGACCCCTTCTACTATAGTGACACAAGTACTAATGAGTGCTAGTGTCCTTCCCCCAGTTTCACCACTCCCTTTGCCCCTTCATCATTGGTCGCCAACAGGCAAAGCCGAGAGTAGGGCAAGAACAGGCTGATCAGGTCCCAGAGGGTGGAAACAGATTGGAGTTGCCTGCAACAGCCTTTTTAAGAGAATTAGAGGCTTCTTTACTAGGCTTCCCCCGACAGATCTTGATCATGAGAGATATGATCACAGAAGATCTGAGAGAAGAGATTGGCTTCGAAGAAAGTACATCACTGATCACTGACACAAAGGAAGAAAACATAGTCATCCCCCTTACCATATCCGCCCCTATGAAGTTTAAGAGAGAGTCAGACAGCCCTGACCTCCTCCATCCACCTACCCCTGATCCGAACAATTGCAGCCCAGGTCCAAGTGTTATAGACATTGCCGATCAGTCACCACTACATCAGCTGCCCTCAGAAGAAGAGAGGGGATTTTATGCTTTAGCTTCAATGGTACAGGCCAATTTCTATAGTCAGACCTTCAACCTTCCAAAAAGAAGATTATCGGAAGGCTGGTTGGAGTATGAGTTTGAAGAAGCACCTGCACTGCCCCCAAGAAAAAGACAAAGGCAGCAATATCAGCAGGAAATAAAAAGGGGAATAGAAAGAGAAAGCAGGATAGGACTACAAAATATTCCACCTCACTCTTACAAGTACTGAATGCAATTAATTGTCATTCTTCTCTCATTCAGTTTGATCTTTTACATCATCACAATCTACTTCCTTAGGTGGATCGCTAAGTACTCAACCAATTCACAAGTCCCTATCCTTTTCATAGGAAACCAAAGCAAAACTTTTCACACACCCTACTCCGCCTTCATAGGAGTAGTATCCACAACTAGTGCAATGTCAGATAGTTGGATCTTTGGAGAAGGACTCTATTGCAACCCTCACCAGTGCTAGATGATCTCTAAGTTTGAACTCATCCTAGCCACTCTTGTAGGAATCTTTCTAGTAACAACCACAGTCCTTTGCTGAATAATTAAGCAAGTCGTAGAGCAAAACGCCCCCATACTTGCAGTAGTACACATATACAAAACCAAAGAAAACCCTTTTGGGATTAGTGCAGGAATAGTCAGTCCCACCAAGGCCTCTGGAGATAATTGGAGATACCAAGGAGGTTGGTATAACGAGAATGACTGGCATATTCTGAGATTAGTCAGATCAAAAGATGAAGACAATAACACCACTGTAGCTGCATTTGATTAAACCATAATGACATTACCCGAACACCTCAGAAATGTGCTGGACACGTTGGTGGGATCTTCAAAGAATGATCTAGCCCAATTGGGAATTCATCTCAAAGATTATCTATATCAACAGGGTAATGTAATAGAACAGATACTACAAGAAAATCAGAAACTAAAAGACAATCTTGAAGAGATGGAAGAACAAGTCAAAGCCTCTGGAGGGACCAGATCATCGGCTCAGATTACTAAAGTAGTAGCCAATCTGGGAGAATATGATAGAACAAGAGGAAGGAAGTTTGAAGAATGGTGGACAAAGGCCCAAGTATGGAGACAAGAAAACATTGGAGCACTTCAAGGAGAAGTTGGTGTAAAAGCCATATTGTCACAGATGACCAAAGGTGATGCCAGAGCCTTCACCAGAGCCCATCTAAACAAAATCCTAAAAGGGAATACTACTGATTGGCTGGAGTTCAAAAATCTAATTGAACTTCATTTCTGCCTAACCAATGAAAAAGAATGGGCTAGACAACAGATTGAGAATCTCAAACAAACTGACAAAATGACTATTGCCCAATATCTTGTAAAACTCAAGAATTATTTAGCCACTGCCAAATATGACAGAGACTGGATCCTGCAGATCATGGAAAGGAACATGAATCAGGACATGGTCAAGTATCTATTCTTAAGAGATGGATGCTATACAGATTGTGCCACCTTCATAAAAATGGTAAATGAATATGGAGAATGACAAGAACTTTTGGGCTTCATTCATCAAGGAACAGCAGATTGCATCTCCAGACCTTTGCGAGATCCAAATGCTATGGACATAGATGCTGTCCAAAAGGAGACAAGAAGTTGAGGAACCCTGAAGTGCTTTAATTGTTAGGGACCACATGTTGCTTCCAAATGCCCTAAACCTAAAAAGGTGTGTGAAAAATGTAAATTTCTCAGAGGAGGACATGCCAAATGGTGTGCTACAAAGCTCCCTTCATGCAAAATTCGGGAAATGAGCACAGAAGGAGTTCTGAAACCTCACTCCAATCCACAAAATAAAGGCAAAGAGTGAGATTGTAGCAGATCCATTGCAGGAATGGGATTCGATGAAGCACAAGCCTGGTTCCAGAATTATGAAACAATTTCCAAGAAGGGAAAAGACTAGGGCAACCTCTAAAGTCTAGAAAAGGAGGAAGCCCGAATTGATATGCTATTCTGGAAATAGAAGAAACTTTATCTTTGCCATCATGTGGGTCTCATCTCAAAGATGAGCTCAACCAGGATGAAACACCAGTACTTGATTCACATATAACTAAAACAGAAAAAGTTTTCCCAGAAATAGTGGAAATTAGAAGTATGGAAACTTCTAACTCCACATTAGAACAGAAACAACGTGATGTCAGAACAATGTATCTGCAACTATCAGAAGAAGATCTAGATGATCTATTATCAGAATCAAAAGAAGAAGAATTCCATTTCTTGAGAATGATTAATCCTCAGAAGGATATAGTTCTCCTGATCAAGATAACCCTGAAAATCAATATTCCTTTTACAAAAGTATCTGCCC
This sequence comes from Xerocomus alliaceus, assembly GCA_038094415.1. Classification (NCBI taxonomy): domain Eukaryota; kingdom Fungi; phylum Basidiomycota; class Agaricomycetes; order Boletales; family Boletaceae; genus Xerocomus; species Xerocomus alliaceus. The sequence goes on along the minus strand of JBBPUB010000164.1, from coordinate 4,898 downwards.
TCCTAGACTCTGGCACAAACATGATCTTTATTGATCAAAGCTTTGCTCAGCATCTTCATCTTTCTTTAACCCCATTATGACATCCTATATCAGTATACAATGCTGATGGAACCTTGAATGCTGCTGAAAAGATAATGCATAATTGTCAACTTGTTATGGAATATGAAGGTCATTGTGAGAAATTGACAGCAGAGGTCACCAATCTAGGGAAGTTCGAGTTTATTCTGGGATATGAGTGGTTACAGCGCCACAACCCTGATATAGATTGGACCACTGGATTGGTTAGATTGACAAGATGTCCCCAACACTGTTGAAATCTCCAACAAGGTGATTCCACCCTGAGCAAGTTTTTACAGATGCTACAAAAAGAACAGCTAGATCAAAGTTATCAAGTGTACCATTGGATAAACTCCTTAGAAAGGAGTCATGACCAAAAACAGGTACTTGAAAGGGTACAACCAAAAGAGATTCCCCCTGAACAATTAGTCCCGAAAGAATATCACAATTATCTCATAGTCTTTTTAAAGAAGGATTCCAAGAAAATGCCTTTACGAAAACCCTGGGATCACACTATAGATCTACAAGATGACTTTAAACCCCAAAAAGGAAGGATTATACCCTTATCAGTAGATGAACAGGAAGAAGTCACTGCATTCCTAGATGAACAATTGCAAAAAGGATATATCTGTCCATCTAAGTCACCCCAAACATTGCTAGTATTCTTCATTCCTAAAAAGGATGAAGACAAACGAATGGTATAAGATTACTGATATCTCAATAAAAAAATCATAAAGAACAATTATCCATTACCCCTTATATTGCAATTGATTGATAAACTCAAAGATGCAAAATTGTTCACAAAAATGGATTTTTGTTGGGGATATAATAATGTAAGAATCAAAGAAAGAGACAAGTGGAAAGCTGCTTTTATATGCTTCAGAGGAGCCTATGAACCCCTTGTGATGTATTTCGGATTATGCAATTTGCTGGCAACATTTCAAGCAATAATGAATGAAATCTTCACAGATATGGATGATGTGGTTGTGGTTTATATTGATGATCTACTTATTTTCACCAAGACCAATGATCAAGCAGAGCATGATCGAATTGTACTAGAAGTTCTCTGAAGATTGAAAGAGAATGACCTCTTTATGAAAGCCCCCAAATGTTGCTTTTGTGTCACAGAAGTAGATTTTCTTGGCATAATTGTGGGAAAGAACAGCATTTCTATGGATTCAAAGAAGGTTGAGGCTATAACTCAATGGCCCATTCCTTTAAATCTAAAAGGAGTACAAAGTTTCCTAGGATTGGCTAATTTCTATTGAAGATTCATCTCAGATTTCTCACAAGTGGCTAGACCACTTAATGACTTATTAAAAAAGGAAACTCCCTTTAAATGGGAAACCTCACAACAACAAGCATTTGAAACACTAAAGAATGCCTTCATCACTGCTCCAGTTTTGGCATACCCAGATATAGATTGTGAATTTCGTTTGGAAGCTGATGCCTCAGATTATGCCATAGAAGCAGTGCTCTCAATAAAAAAAGATGACAAATGGCATTCCATCACTTATGCTTTGCATAGCATGCAACCAGCCAAACAAAATTATCCCATTTCAGATAAGGAAATGCTTTTCGTCATTTGAGCATTGAAGGAATGGAGACATTATCTTGAAGGAGCTAGATTTCCAGTGGAAGTCTGGAATGATCATCAAAACCTCCAATGGTATCAAACTCAGCAAGATTTTAATTGAAGACAAGCAAGATGGGCACAATACCTATCTAGATTCCATTTGAAATGGATTCATAAGCCAGGAGCTACGATGGGAAAAGCAGATGCTCTTTCAAGAAGAGAAGATCATGCTATTGGAGTTGAAAATGACAATAAAGGAGTATTAGTCATTCTGCCAGAGCAGATTGGATTAATGGAGCAAGATACTCCAATTCTCATCTCTGATGAAGGTGAACGACTCAATAAATCTATATTCAATGAGCTTTGTAAGCTTACGGAAAAAGATACCATATATCTTGGTAGAAAACACTTTTTACTTGAAGGAGAAGATGGCTTGTTGCATGATCCACAAGGCTGCATATACATACCAGATTCTGCCCTGATCAAGATGGACATTCTCAGATTGTACCACAATTCCCCAATCACTGGTCACCCTGGATATGAAAAAACTATGGAATTAATTTCCAGATTCTATTGGTGGCCAGGATTATCCACTTTCATAAAAGACTATGTGAGTCATTGCAAAAGATGTCAACGCTTCAAGGGAACAAATAAAGCCCCTAGTGGTCTTTTAAACCCTCTTCCAATTCCAGAAAGGCCCTGGAGTCATATTTCCACAGATTTCATTACAGATCTTTCCAAGTCAAGATCATTTGATTCAATTCTCACAGTCATAGATTGATTTTCAAAAGAAGTAGAACTTATTCCATGCACCAAGCAGTGCAGTGCTCTGGACATGGCATGATTGTTCCTTAATTAGGTATGGAAGCATCACAGACTTTTAAATTCTATTGTGTCAGATTGCAGTCTGCAATTTGCAGCGCAAGTAATGACGGAAATTAACAAAGCCTTATCTATTAAAATGAAGCTTAGCACTGCATTTCACCCTCAAATGGATGGACAATCAGAGATTGTTAATAAAGAAGTTCAGAAGTTTTTGAGAATTTTCTGTTCTGAAAAACAAGATCAATGGGCAGATTGGCTTGTCATTGCCCAGTTTTCCATTAATTCTAAACAACATGCTTCTACCAAGAAGACCCCCTTTGAAGTCATGCATTCATACAATTCCAGAATAGGGATAGAACTGCCACAAACAGATAAAGCACCAGCTGCAGTTAGATTTGCTGATAAACTGGCCGCCACATTTAATCAAGTACGGCAGAATATGAAAGCGGCACAGGCACATCAAAAGAAGTATGCAGATCAATCTCATAGTAATTCCCCTGGATATAGCATGGGACAACAAGTTTGGCTATTCATGGAAAACCTTAAACTCACAAGGGCTTCAAAGAAGCTTTCTGAATGATGGCTCAGTCCATTTACCATTACTAAGATGATGGGAACCAATGTAGTAGAATTAAAACTTCCCCAATCTATGAGGATTCATCTGGTCATAAACATATCTTGCATTAAACCTTACAAGGAACGCCTAGAAGGTCAGCCAGTTAAATGGCCTGGTCCTGTTAAGGTTACAGAGGATCAAGATAATGAGTGGGAAGTTGATTTTATTGTGGACAGCAGTTCCTTTTCCTTTTTCAGAAATGTCCTAAAAATATCATTGAAGTTCTGACTCATCGTCTCCCATTTGATCATTTGGACATTGATTTTTAAGCAGGGGGTAGTGTGACAATCCTTGCTGTCTTGTGTACAGTCTCTGGTAGACTCTTCATCACAACGGACTTAGCATATACTTTTTGCTTGATCTTATCTTATTGTTTCATGACTAATCTGATCGTGCTTATCTTCTGCTCTTCTGTCCAATCAGATCTATCTCCATTTGGCTATTCTTTGCCACAGTCATTACTGTGTTCTTCTAGACTTCTAATGCATGTAGCCAATGCCCTTTTAATCACCAAGTGATTCTTTTCATTTTCATGCTGTGCATGGCTATGGCACAGCCCAGTTCATTACCACTGCTGTGGCTTCTCTTCCATTTGATCTGCCACCTGTAGTATCAAAACATGTTATTTATTTCTGCTCCCCTTAGCTCTAGAGGCTATGGTACACCTTTATTGCTATTGGATAGCTACAACATGGACTCTTACCTTAGTCACATCCCTACTGCATAGGCATAGCATTCTACCTAATTAGGTATTAGGGTTAGCAATACATGTACAAACAGTAAGATAGTATATAAACCCCAAGGACAACACTGAGTAGATCCCCAGTCTAGTCTCTTGGTTTTCACCTGAACTTGACTACCTAAGTCTCAAGCCCATGAACTCTCTACTAATCATAGTGAGTTAGTATTTCCTTTACTCTTTTAACTGATAGTTAGTAGTAGAACCAGTTCAGTTCTCTTGAGTTCGGCTGTTTCATATATTCTGTACAATTCCGCTGTACTCTCCTCAGTATGAATATCAACTAAGTTTTCTCCACCTCCTCCAGTCTCCTTCTCTCTGTTCCCCTTCTTACCTCTGTCTCAATGAGGACTGGACTAGAGCAAGAGCACGACACATACATCCTGTGCTAAGTTCTCACACTCCTAAGTCCATCCATTACTATCTCCATCCAGACTTTGGTCCACCTCTGTACTAACCTCTGAACCTCCACCCCACTAGCTTGGACTTATCTGGAGTAATACCCCAGAGGGACCAGACTTGACACAAGTACATTAACCTTATTTTTTCCTTGATCTCATTTACTCCATTCTAAAGTTACATTAGAGTTAGTAGAGTTTGATGTGATCACATCTTTGTTCCATAAATACATTTCTTTTGGGTTCCTTTCTTTTTAGTTGTTCTTCTCCCCTTAAGGTAGCAACTAAAATGGGTACTTAATGTTTTATTACCATATATCTAGCTAATATATAGTAGTAGGCACTTCTGCCTCCTATCCAGGTAATACAATTGTTCTTCTCCCCTTAAGGCAGTAACTAAGTAAACACTTTTGCCTTCTATCCAGTTTTAACACAAATGTCCTTTGCCCTATGGTTTTTTGAGATACACTTTGAACTAAATACCACTTGATTAGATTTTATGTTGTGTTGTTCTCTAGTCTACTAATTAGAGAGATTCAACATTGATTTTGGCAGTTATTTTGGGCTGGTTTTTAGTCATGATTTTAACTTGGATTTTGATTAAGTGGTTCAAAACCAATAACCATGAATTTTGTAGTCTAATTTCAGCAACTTTCAGCACCACTTATTGAAGTTTAAAATTACAGT
>JBBPUB010000162.1:0-26704 GCA_038094415.1 Xerocomus alliaceus | reverse complement strand
AAACCCCAAGGATGACACTGGGTAGATCCCCAGTCTAGTCTCTTGAATTACCACCAAAACTTGACTACTAAGCCTCAAGCTCCTCAACTCTCTACTAACCCTAGTGAGTTAGTCTTTTTCTTTCTATTTTTTACTAAGTAGTTTTAGTAGTAGACTTGGTCCAGTCACACTTGAGTTTTCTGCCATTTCATTAGACTAGACTCTCTCCTAGTGACCACCTCTACTATAGAAGCCAGGGTACTAATAATCTCTAATGCCCATTCAGTTCCACTGCTTCCTTTGTCCCTTCATTATTAGGACTGCTTGCAGTGGATTGCTAAGAGAAGTGTAAAAACAGACCACCAAGGTCCTGGAGGGTGGGAACAGATCAGAGTCACCAGCAACCACCTTCTTGAGAGAATGTCACATACCACTCCAACTCTGGTACTCCAGTACTTTCCAGCATGATCTCTGGTATAATCTCTGGTATGATCTTCTAGATATCCCTTATCTCATCTCTCATATTCTTAATTCATATGATCTCCTTCAGTTAGTCTCATTCTTAGTTCCTCTGAGCAGATGTCTTGCTTAGTATAACAGCCCAACATCTGTCTCTGACTTTGATATATCATTACTCATCTGTTTTATCTTTGACAACCTGTCACATTCCATTACTAATCCATCTGGACTTTGTAGTATAAATACAGTACTTCAACTTGTACATACTTCAGTTTGAATATCAAATTAGTCTCCTCCTCACACTTCTGACCTTGAGCTCTGTGCTCATCTGACCTCTGACTCCAAGGATAATGAGTACAAGGGTGCAACACATAAGTCCTGCACCAAACATCCTCACCCCCTCTATTCCACCCACCCTTTCCTCACCCCTCCATTGCAACTCCATTCTGGACATTGTTGTACCCATCTGAAGGATCTGGACTTGACAGTATATTCAAACTCATACTTGTACTTGTCATACTCACTATGTCACACACCCAGACATTCTATCAATAACTTGAGTTGGTCTTTGGCTTCTCTTGCATCATTCCTGGTGACTTCCACAGCTTTAGTGCTAGACCTGTGACTTTCCTATCCATCTCCACTGCACCTTGTTGTCACACCACTCCTTCTAATCCATTTGACTCTCCTCTCACTCCACTACTGGAAACAGGCCTTGCCTCCCTTCAAATCTGTGAACTCTGGAATGATCCTATCCCTGGAGAAGAAGGTCTTCATGCTCCAGCCTCTCTGGTTCCCAGAAATGATAATGGTGATGATCCACCGTCTGATCCATCAGAACCACCTGATCCCTTCAATCTGGGTGACCCTTCAACAATGATAATGAGCAACAGCCCAATAATGTACTCTTGGCTTTTGAACCATTTAACCAACTCACCAATGCCATCCAGGACATGACTTGGCAGGCACTCTGGCATAAGTCCTCTAACTCTCCTAAAACCAAAGTCTGGGAGCCAGATCTGTTTGACAGACTGGATCCCTGGAAACTCTATTCCTTTATTGTTCAGTGTGAGTTGAACTTCCAAGTCAATCCTAAGTCTTTCCACCATGATTATACCAAAGTCACTTTTGCACAGTTCTATTTCAAGGGAGTCACCCTTGAATATTTTAAGTCAGACCTTTTTAGCAGCAAACCTCTGGAGCTCTGTCCACTCTGGATGATCAGCTGGAAAGTGTTCCTGTACAAACTCCAGTCTAACTTTGATCTGCATGATCCCATTGGTAATGCGAAGGCTCAGCTTGAGCAACTCCACATGAAGGATTTCCAATATATCTCCAACTATATAGTCCAGTGGAACTGCCTGGCAAGTCAAGTCAAGGAATGGTATCCCAAAGCACTCTACTGCAGTTTCTACATTGGACTTCTTGATTGCATCAAGGATGAGTTGTCTTGGCTTGGCAAACCAGATGACCTCTACAACCTCTGCACTTTAGTGCAGCAGATCGACCATTACTATTGGGAATATAGGGAAGAGATTTCTAGGGCCAATAAGATTTCTGGGTCTAACACTGGAAATGGTAATTCCAAGGCCACTACATCTGCAGCCCCATCTTCATCTGCTCCCACCTTAGACTCCAAATCTAGAAGTTCTGCAAAAAACTCTAAGGCCTCCAACTCTAGTAGTAACTCCAACTCTAGAACCTCCATGGCTCCCAAACCTGACTTGTTGTTCAAGCTAGGTAAGGACAGCAAGCTCATAGTAGTTGAGCATAAGCGTTGCTTTGATAACAATCTGTACATGTTCTATGATCAAGCTAGCCACAAGGCTAAAGAGTGCCCAAAGTTGTTGTCCCAGGCATTCAAGGCTCATGTAGCTATAACCACAACTCTGGAAGTCAAACTGGAGGCCTCTAGCATGGAGGCAAAAAAATAGTCAGTAGTCTCATAGACTCTGCATGGACTTGAGGTTGTGTTGACTCCACCCATGCATCTAAGGAGGTCCAACTCAACATGTCTGCTCTCTCAGATCTCCACTCCCTCATGCCTACCATCTCAGTCCTTTTCTATGACATCCCAACCTTCTCCACACTCATAGACTCCAGATCTTCTAATTGTTTCATAGATATCTCATTTGTTAATAATTATAAACTTTCTCCATACTCCGTTTCTCTGCTTGAACTCTGGCTTTTTGATGAAACATCCAACTCCACCATTACTGATGCTATTGACCTCTCTATCTGTTTTGAAACCAGTGACATCACTCCAACAATGTTCTACATCACTCCACTGGATGAATTCTGTTCTCTTGTGCTAGGACACAACTGGCTCACCCACTACAATCCATTGATTGACTGGATTTCAAGCAGTATCTCGTTCTGCCCATCTGAACAGACTTTACCAGCAACTCTAAGCTCTACCCCACAGCCTCTAGACTTTTCTCCTCCAGCTAACCCCATATCCCCTAATCCACTGTGTTTCTGTGACCACAAGACTTTGCCCATTGCACTGATCAATACACCTGCCTTTTCATTGGCCTGTCACCTTCAGAGCTCTGTACAGTTTAGCTTGCAACTCTGCTCTAAGGATATCCAACTTTGTGTGTCTTTCACAACTCTAGATCCTGTTGATCTCTCTGAAGTCTCTTCAGACTACCATGACTTCACAGATGTCTTTAGCAAAAGCAAGGCTTTTAAGCTTGCCCTACACTGCAAACACAATCTCAAAATTGACCTGGAAGAAGGCACATCTCCTCCATGTACTTCCTCTCCATCTGCAAGCTTGAGTTACTCCAGATGTTCCTTGATAAACACCTAGCTAATGGATTTATTCATCCCTCCTCTTCCATCCATGTTGCCCTGGTCCTTTTTGTTTGCAAGAAGAATGGTTCACTCCACCTCTGTATTGACTTCTGAGGACTTAACAAGATCACAAAGAAAGACTGCTATTCCCTTCCCCACATCTCTGACCTTCTAGATGCTCTGAGCCAAGCTAAGATTTATATCAAAATCAACCTCCAGCACATGTACCATCTGGTCCACATTGCTAAGGGAGATGAATGGAAGACTTTGTTCCAGATCCAATATGGCTTGTATGAGTGGCTAGTCATGCTGTTCAGTCTCACCAATGCTCCAGTGGCTTTCCAGCAGTTTGTCAACACTATCTTTGCTGATCTGTTAGATGTTTGCATTATAGTCTATCTCAACAACATCCTCATCTACTCTGTAGACAAGGCCTCCCACAGGAAGCATGTCCAGGAAGTACTCTGTCAACTCTACAAACATGAACTTTATACCTATTCAGATAAATGTGAATTCCACACTGACTCCATCAATTATCTTGGATACCAACTCTCTCCCTCCAGACTTACCATGTCTCTAGAAAAGGTTAAGGCAATCATAAATTGGCCTAAGCCTCAGAAAGTCAAGGACATCCAGTCCTTCTTAGGTTTTGCAAATTTCTACAGGTGTTTCATTCATAACTACTCCAATATTGTTGTTCCCCTGATCCGACTCACATGTAAGGATACTTCATGGAACTTCTCTGATGCCTGTTGTTCCACCTTCTAGGCACTCAAGGATGCCTTTACCTCTGCTCCAATACTTATCCACTGGGTTCCAGATGCCCTGATCATAGTAGAAACCAATGCCTCTGACTATGCTATTGCTGATATTCTCTCTATCTGTTATATGAACAAGGAAATCCAGCCAGTCACTTACTACTCTTGGATGCTCCATTCTCTGGAGCTCAATTATGACACACATGACAAGGAGCTACTTGCCATTCATGAGGCATTCTGGACTTGGCACCACTACCTTGAAGGTTCCAGAACTCCAGTTGATGTTGTCACTGATCACAAAAATCTGGAGTATTTTGCCATTACCAAGCTCCTGACTTGCCAGCAGACCTGGTGGTCAGAGTTTCTTTTCCAGTTCAATATGATCATTTATTTCTGCTCCAGACACCTCAGAGCCAAGCCCAATGCCCTTACTAGATGCTGGGATGTCTACCCCAAAAAGAGGGATAAGAACTATGCTCACATCAATCCCCACAACTTCTGCCCCATTTTTACTTAGGAACAGCTCACTATATTCCTACAGGCCACTTATCTTGCAGCTCCAGTTCTCTGGGCCAGCACCCTCTTTGACATTGAGTCACTTCACAGTGATATTCTCTCTGCTCTTCCCTCTAACCCCATTGCTGTCATCCACCTCTCTGACTCTGAATTCAATTCTTGCTGGTCTGTCAACTCCAACAGTTTCCTTTATTTGGATAATTGTATCTATATTCCAGATGCTGATAACCTCCAACAAACATTTTGGACAAAATTACACTTTGGAGCTAATCTGTCAGGAATATACCTGGCCAGGCATCTAAACATTCATCAAGGAGTATGTCTCTTCTTGCACAGCCTATGCTCAAGCCAAGGTCCCTAGATATAAGCCCTATGGACTCTGTCAAGTCCAGTCCCTCTGGGATATTACTCCAGATAAGTCCGAGCTAGTGGAAAGGAGGTTCAGAGGTTAGTACAGAGGTGGACTGAAGTCCAGACAGAGATAGTAATGGGATGGACTTAGGAGTGTAAGGACTTAGCACAGGACGTATGTGTCGTGCCCTTACTCTAGTCCAGTCCTTGTTGAGACAGAGGTAAGAAGGGGAACAGGAAGAAGGAGACTGAAGAAGGTGGAGAAAACTTAGTCAATATTCATACTAAGGAGAGTATAGCAGATTTGTACAGAATATATATACTACTGAGAAATGCCACTAGAATGGAGTGCATAGGACAGAGTCCAGTAATACAAAGTCTGGAGCTGTGACTGATGTTAGCAGTCACCAAAGCTATGCTCCATAATGAACTCTAAGTAATGGAGAATGGAGACTGTGGAACTAATACTAAAGGGATGTAAGATAAGAAGACAAGGAGAACTATAATGAATGAAGTCTGGAGATAAGGAACACCTTTCTGAGTAGATTGTGCTGGAGTTGCGCTGTGCTGACTGGAGTTGAAGTCTGGGATATGACAGTATCCCCCTCTTAGGCCTGAACCCTTGAAGGCCATGTGGCTGAGTGGAATATGGAGTGCAGGTGTGGAGTTGGTGTGGAGATGTGTGGTGGAGTTTGGTCAATCCATGTGACTCCATTGATTGTTGGTCAGAGTTCAAATTTTATGGCTGAGCATATAAGCCTAGATGATGTGCAACTAGCCTTTAATTTTCTCCTACCATCACCCATCATAACTTCCACATCTGACCTCCCCTTCCCACTATCAGAGATCACCAAATGGACCTGGGGAGATATCCAGGAAAAACTCAACAATGACAATATGACTGTAGCCACAAAGGCTGTGAAATGAGGGTAATGACAGAAAGAGGTGAAGAGAAAGGCTGAGGAGGCAGCATGAAAGAAAGCCAAGGCAGAGGCATGAGCAGCAAAGAAGAAGAGGTGAGTAGAGGTGGTGGCATGGAGGTGCAAGGAAGTGGTGGAGGTGGCCAAGAAACAGGTGAGTGGCTGTGTTCTGTGAATACAGACACTACTGATTGTTGTTAGGCTGAGCAAGTCTGGGTTGCACAGACTGTGGACAAAGGCAAAGGGAAGGCACTGCCACTGTGCAACCAGTGTGAGTTGAGGGACAAGCTGTGCGAGATGGGGACTAGCAAGTCCAAGTCTTGCATCACCTGTCAAAAGATGAAGGTGAAGTGCATACACTCCAGAGATGGCGAGGTGCTAGAGAAGTCCACAACAAAGAAGCCCATAACAAAGCAAAGGTACATAATGGGGGTGGAAGAAGACCCAAGGCCATGCAAGAAGGTGTATGAGGACATAGAGATGGAGGCAGGGCCAAGCAGGAAGAGTGTTGTTGAGTATGCCCTTTAGGGCATTAAGCTGGCAATCTGGTCATTGGATAACCACATCTGGACCCAGATCCACCTGCTCTGCTGGCTCATGGAGCTTAAAAAGGCAGAGTCATTCAATGATTTGAAGGAAGAGATGGTAGATAAGGACATGGTGGAGGCAGTGGAAGAGTTGAAGGGTTTGAGGGAGGACTACAAGGAGTCCGGGATGTTGCCACCTTTGCTTCCATAGCATAGCATTAGTTTTTCCTTGGACTTGTATAATTAGCAATGGAGTTGAATGGAGAAACTGAATGAAGTTGGAATGGAAGGAAAAAACAGAAAGAAAGAAAAAAAACAGAAAGGAAAGGAAAAGAAAAGAAAGGGAACCTTGGAGCTGTATAACATTAGGTGGGTAATGGTCCAGGCTTGTCCAGGTACCTCTCATGGAAGTCTGAAACAAGGTCCCTTGCATTTCCCAACTCTGTGGCAAGTAGCCAGGAGGTCTCATCATCAGTTCCCTCATAGCCCAACCAATGAATCAGGTACAAGAGTTGGCAGTGACGCCTTCTCTAATCAATCTTGGGGTCTAAAATCTCTGTGATCTTGTACTCTGGCTAACTATTGATCTCAACCAGAGGTGGTGGTGGTTGGACACAATTTGGTATAGTATTCAGAGTAGAAACTTCTAATTGAGAGATGTGAAAAACTGGATGTACAGAATGCATAGTGTCAGGTAAATGTAAGGTAAATGAATGAGAACCAGGCTTAGTGATAATTGAAAATGGGCCTAGATTCTTCTCAGATAGTTTTTTGGATGGTCATGTAGACCTGAAATACTTGGCCTTCATGTACACTTGATCATTGATCTTGAAGTCTGGGGCCAGACTTCATTTAGTGTTGGCAGGTTCCTGATAACACTTCTGGGCTTCAGCCATCTCCAACTGGAGGAAATTGTGGAGTTAATCCAAGTCCATGACATAAGCTTTGGCTGTGGACAAGGTGAGGTCATAATTAGAGTTGATAGACAGATTTGAATGATAGCCCTTATTAGCAAAGAACAGGGACACTCCAGTAGTAGCACTCAGAGCATTGTTATACATGAATTTGGCAAGAGGGAGGAGTTCTGACCAGTTGTCCTGCTGATAGTTGCAGTAAATCCAGAGGTATTGCTTGAGGGTCTAATTAGTGCATTTGGTTTGACCATCCCCCTTTGGATGATATTCAGAGATGAAATGAAGACACATATCAAGAGCTTTACCTAGAGACCAGAAAAAGTGTGATACAAACTTGGAGCCCCAATTAGAGGTGATATGAGCAGGAACTCCATGCTTACTGAACACATTGATCAGGAACAATTTGGCTAGGTCAGCAGAGGTGATGGTATCATGAGTCAGGATGAAGATTGATTGTTTAGACAACCAATCAATGACCACTAGGATTGCTGTATAACCTTCTGAAGGAGGAAGCTGTTCAATGAAATCCATGGGCACAGGATGTACAAGAACTGACATAGTCCTTGATGAAGGTGCAGATGCCCAGCCAGGTATACTCATGGCAAATGAGTTCCAAGGTGTAGTTCTGGCCAAAATGACCTGCAGTGGGGTGATCATGAAAGTAACAGAGAATCTGGAGTTGGAGATCTTCAACTTCAGGAACATAGATGTGATTGTCCTAGAGTAAGAATCCTTCAGGGTTGACTGTCCAGTGAGGGTCATCAATAGACTCAGAGGAGAGGATATGGGATGTGACTGAATCATTGGGAAGAGAGGAGAGGATATTGGAGTGGAGTTGCTCAACATCAACTAGGAGTAAGGCCCAGAGTGTTGGAGTAGCTAAGTAAGTCATGTGAAGAGACGCAGTGAGCTGTTCATGGGTGAATATGGGCCAGAAATTGTTGGGGTTGACACAAGCATAGTCTTTATTCTCCTCTTTTGGGTAGACATCCCAACGTCTAGTTAATGCATCAGGTTTGGCTCCAAGCTTACCAGGCCAGTAATGGACTACCATATTAAATTGGCAGAGGTATTTGGACCAGTGGGCCTGGTAATGCATCAGGAGCTTAGTGGTGGAGAAATACTTGAGATTCTTGTGATCAGTAACAATGTTGATCAGAGATCCAGAACCTTCAAGGAAGTGACACCAATTTCTAAATGCCTCAAAAATCACTAACAACTCCTTGTCATACATGTCGTAGTTCAACTCCAGCCCTGTAAGGATGTGGGAGTAGAACATGACTGGATGGAGTTCAGAGTTGGAGCTAGTGATAGATAGAATGCCAGTGATGGTATAATTGGAGGCATTGGTTTTGATGGTAATGGGAGTGTCCAGAGTCCAGTGGATTAACACTGGAGCAGAGATAAAGGCTTTCTTCAGCCGATTGAAGGACTTATGACAGTTGTTGAAGAAGTTTCAGGGAACTCCTTTGTGAGTGAGCTGCATGAGTAGGATTATGATGTCTGAGTAGTTTTGAATGAAGCAATGGTAGAAGTTGGCAAAGCCAAGGAAGGACTGAATGTCCTTAACCTTATGAGGCTCTGGCCAATTCTGAATCACTTTGACCTTGTTCAGGGCCATAGTGAGTCTAGAGGGAGAGAGGATATAACTAAGGTATTTAATGGATTCTAAATGGAACTCACACTTCTCTGGCTTTAGGTATAGACCATTAGCACAGAGATGCCATAGGACTTCCCAGATGTTCTTGCAGTGCAAGGCAATGTCTTGGGAGTAAATCAGAATGTTGTCAAGGTAGATCACAATGGAGACATCCAGCATATCAGTGAATATGGAATTGACAAAATGCTAAAAGGCAGCTGGAGCATTGGTGAGACCAAAGGGCATTACCAACCACTCATTGGATCTGTAGCAGGTGCAGAAGAAAGTCTTCCACTCATCTCTGGTGGCAATGTGAACTAGATGATATGCATGCTGAAGATCAAGCTTGGTGAATATCTTGGCACCACTAGGGGTGTGATGATTCTTACCATCTCATATCAATCTCTGAAAGACTTGTTGTTGCAATGGACTTAGCATATACTTTTTGCTTGATCTTATCTTATCTTTTCATGACTAATCTGATCGTGCTTATCTTCTGCTTTTCTTCCCAATCAGATCTATCCCCATTTGGCTATTCTTTGACATAGTCATTACCATGTCCTTCTAGATTTCTAACGTGTAAAGCCAATGCCCTTTTAATCACTGAGTGATTCTTTTCATTTCTGTGCTATGCATGGCTATGGCACAGCCCAGTTCATTACTGCTGCTGTGGCTTCTCTTTTATTTGATCTACCACCCACAGTATCAAACATGTTACTCATTTCTGCTCCCCTCAGCCCTAGAGGCTGTGGTATGCCTTTATTGCTATTGGATAGCTACAACATGGACTCTTACCTTAGTTGCAGCCCTACTGCATAGGCATAGCATTCTACCTAATCAGGTATTAGGGTTAGACAAACATGTACAAATAGTATAGTAGTATATAAACCCCAAGGACGATGCTGGGTAGATCCCCAGTCTAGTCTCTTGGTTTTCACCTGAACTTGACTATCTAAGTCTCACAAAATCCTCAAAAGTCAACTCTCTACTAACCATAGCAAGTTAGTACTTCTTTTTTTCTTTTTAGCTAATAGTTAGTAGTAAAGCCAGTTCAAGTTCCCTCTCGGATTCAGCTGTTTCATTAGACTAGACTCTTATCTTTTCTAGTGACCTCCTTTACTATAGACGCACTGGTACTAATGAGTACTAGTGCCCATCCAGTTCCACCACTCCCTTCATCCCTTCATCGTTGGTTGCCAATGGGCAGAGTCAAGGGAAGGGCAAGAACAGGCTGCACAGGTCCTGGACGGTGGGAACAGATCTGTATCACCAGCAACTGCCTTCTTAAGAGAATTAGAAGGTTCTTTATCTAGATTCCTCCATCAGGACTTGATTGTGAGAGATACAATTAACAGAGACATGAGAATAGAGAATGGCTGCAAAGAGAGTACATCACCAGCCACTGACTTGAAGGAAGAGGACATAGTTGTCCCCCTTATAGTATCCACCCCTATGAAGTCAGAGAGAGAAGAAGACTCCCCCAACCTCCTTCTTCTGCCTACCCCTAACCCCAATAATTACAGCCCAAGTCTGAGCATTATTAATGACACAGATCAGTTACCACTACAGAGGCTGCCCTCAGAAGAAGAGAGGGGATTTTACGCTATAGCTTCAACAGTTCAGGCAAATTTCTATAGCCGAACCTTTAACCTCCTAAAATGCCACCTATCAGAAGGGTGGTCAGAATACAAGTTTGGTGTCAGGGGACCATTCATTGGTTGAACTTTGAATAGCATCTTGGATTTGCCATCAGATCAAACCAGCCTGTAGCAGACAAGTCTTGAACCTTTCACACGCCTTACTTCGCTTTTATAGGAGTAGTACCTGCAACCAACGCAACCTCTGAAGGTTGGATCTTTGGTGAAGGACTACAGCAACATCCCCACAATTGCCAAAACTATTAGATGATTTCAAAGTTTGAACTCATCCTCACCACCATTGTAGGAATCTTTCTAGTTACTACCCTTGTAATCTGCTGGATTATTAAGCAAGTCGTTGAATGAAACGCCCCAATACTCGCAGTAGTACACGTCTACAAAACAGAAGAAAATCCATTTGGAGTAAGTTTTGGAATAGTAAGCCTGATAAAAGCATCCGAAGATAATTGGAGATACTGTGGAGGTTGATATAACGATGATTGGCACATGCCACCTCTAGTCAGATCTGAAGAAGACAATAATGCCACCATAGCTACATTTGACTAAGTATGTCGCTATCCAAACATCTTAGCAACACGCTGGACGCATTAGCTGGATCTTCTAAAAATGACCTATTCCAATTAGAAATTCATTTAAAGGACTTCCTTGATATCCAAAGCTGGGCTATGAAACAAATCTTACAAGAAAATAAAAAACTCTGAAAAGACATGGAAGAAATGGAAGAACAGGTTAAAGCCAATCCATCTTCCCACACTAAGACTCACATAACAAAAATTGTGGCAGATCCAGGAGAATATGACAGAACAAGAGGAAGAAAGTTCAAAGAATGGTGGACCAAGGCCCAAGTATGGCACCAAGAAAACATTGAAGCCTTATGGGAAGAAGTGGAAGTAAAAGCAATATTATTGCAAATGACAAAAGGAAATGCTGGGGCATTCACACAAGCTCATCTCAATAAGATCTTGAAAGGAGAAGAAACAGATTGGCCCAAGTTCAAGAAACTTGTGGAACTTCATTTCCAACTAACCAATGAAAGAGAATGGGCCAGAAGACAAATAAAAAATCTGAAACAAACTGATAAAATGATGGTGGCCCAATATCTTGTAAAATTGAAAAACTTTCTATTGCAAGCTGAATATGATGGAGATTGGATCTTACAGATCTTGGAAAGAAACATGAATCAAGATATGGTCAAGTACCTTTTCTTGAGAGATGGATGCTATAAAGATTGCACCACCTTCATGACTAAAGCCAAGGAATACAGAGAAAGGCAAGAACTCCTCGGCTTTATCCGATGAGGCACTGCAGACTGGATCAATTGGCCCATAAGAGATCCTAATGCCATGGACATAGATGCAGTCCAAAAAGAGGAAAGAAGACCCCTTAAATGCTTTAATTGCCAAGGACTGCATATTGCCTCCAAATGTACAAAACCCAAGAAACCATGTGAAAAGTGTAAATTCCTTAGAGGAGGACATGCGAAATGGTGTGCAATGGGACAACCATCATGAAACATCAAAGAAATGAGTTATGATCCATCCCCAGAATTCAAGAGTCCATCCAAGGACAAGGAAAAGGCACAGGATTGGAATAGGTCAGTCACAGGCATGTCATTTGATAAAGCACAAGCATGGTTCAAGGATTATGAAATGATCTCTTTCAAAAAGGGAAAAGAGTAGGGCTACCCCTTAGATCTGGGAATATAGGGAGCCTGAATTATTATGCTATGCTGGAAATAGAAGAAACCTTATCTTTGCTGTTGAGTGGGTCTCATTTAGATAATGAGCTTGGCCAGAATGAAACACCAGTGCTTGATTCACTTATAACTAATGGCAGGAAAGTATTCCCAGAAATAATTAAAATAAGGAGCATAACAGAAGAAGTCCCTACAATTGCTCAAAAATGACACAATGTAAGAACAATGTATCCAAATCTGACAGAGTCAGATTTAGTAGAACTATTACCTGAAGAAAAGGAAGACGAGTTCCATTTTCTATGAACTCTAAATCCCAAGAAGAATATAGTGCTTCCTATCCGAATAACCCCAAAAATCAATATCCCTTTTACCAAAACAACCACCCTCCTAGACTTTGGCACAAATGCAATCTTCATTGATCAAACATTTGCACAGCGTCTTCATTTACCTTTAACCCCATTAAGACATCCCATACCTGTATACAATGCCAATGGAACTCTAAATACTGCTGGAAAAATTATGCATAATTGTCAGCTTGTTATGGAATATGAAGGTCATTGTGAGAAATTGACAGCTGAGATCACTAATTTAGGAAAGTTTGAATTTATTCTGGAATATGAGTGGTTACAGTGCCACAACCCAGAAATAGATTGGACTACTGGAAAGGTTTGATTGACAAGATGTCCCCAACATTGTTGAAATCTCCAACAAGGTGATTTCACCCCAAGCAAGTTTTTACAAATGCTACAAAAAGAACAGCAAGACCAATCATATCTGGTGTATCATTGGATCCATCACCAGGAAAAGAATGATGTTCTAGAAAGAGTACAACCGAAGGAAGTACCTCCAGAACAATTAGTCCCTAAAGAGTATCATGATTATCTCATGGTTTTCTTCAAAAAGAAATCAGAAAGGATGCTGTTACAAAAACCCTGGGATCACACAATAGATTTGTAGAATGATTTCAAACCAAAGAAAGGAAGGATTATACCCTTATCAGTAGATGAACAAGAGGAAGTAACTGCATTCCTGGATGAACAGTTGCAGAAGAGCTATATCCAACCTTCAAAATCACCCCAAACATCACCAGTTTTCTTCATTCCAAAGAAGAATGGAGGAAAGTGTATGGTACAGGATTACCGATATCTAAACAAAAGAACCATCAAAAATAACTATCCATTATCTCTCATTTCACAACTAGTTGATAAACTTAAAGATGCCAAGTTGTTTACCAAAATGGATCTGAGATGGGGATACAACAATGTACACATCAAAGAAGGAGATGAATGAAAAGCTGCCTTTGTATGCTTCAGAGGAGCATATGAACCTCTCATAATGTACTTTGGATTGTGCAATTCCCCTGCCATCTTCCAAGCAATGATGAATGAAATCTTCACGGACTTGGATGATGCAGTAGTGGTCTATATTGACAATTTACTAATCTTTACTAAAACCACTGATCAAGCAAAGCATGATCGCATCGTACTTGAAGTACTGAAGAGATTAAAAGAAAATGATCTATTCGTGAAAGCCCCCAAGTGTCGCTTTTGTGTCACTGAAGTAGATTTTCTTGGCATGATCGTGGGAAAGAATGGCATTTCTATGGATCCAAAGAAGGTAGAGGCCATTACTCAGTGGCCCATTCCCTCGAATCTCAAAGGAGTAAGAAGCTTTCTGGGATTAGCTAATTTTTATTGCCAATTCATTTCAAATTTCTCTCAAGTGGCTAGACCACTTAATGATCTCTTTAAAAAGGAAATACCCTTTCACTGGGGAAATGACCAACAAAAGGCATTTGAAATGCTTAAAACTGCTTTCATTACAGCCCTGGTCTTGGCTTATCTGGATATAGACTGTGAATTTTGTTTAGAAGCCAATGCTTTAGATTATGCCATGGAAGCCATGCTCTCAATAAGAAAAGAGAATAAATGGCATCCTGTCACATATGCTTCTCATAGCATGCAACCAGCCAAACAAAATTATTCCATTTCAAATAAAGAGATGCTTTCAGTAATCAGGACATTGGAGGAATGGAGACATTATCTTGAAGGAGCTAGATTTCCCATGGAAGTCTAGAATGATCATTAAAACCTCCAATGGTACCAAACCAGGCAAGACTTAAATCACCAACAAGCAAAATGGGCACAGTATCTATCCAGATTTTACCTAAAATGGATTCATAAGCCTGGAGCTACTATGGAAAAAGCTGATGCTTTATCAAGAAGAGAAGATCACGCTGTAGGAATAGAAGATGATAATAAAGGAGTGTTAGTCATTCTGCCAGAGCAGATTGGATCAATGGAGCAAGATACTCCAATTCTCATCTCCAATGAAGGTAAATGACTTAATAAATCTATATTCAATGAGCTTTGCAAGCTAACAGAGAAAGATACCATATATCTGGGCAGAAAACACTTTTTACTTAAAGGAGATGATGGTCTGTTGCATGACCCATAGGATTGCATATATATATCTAATTCTGCACTGATTAAGATGGACATTCTCAGACTATACCATGACTCACCAATTGCTGGACATCCAGGATATGAGAAAATCCTGGAGTTGACCTCCTGATTCTACTGGTGGCCAGGAATATCCACCTTCATAAAAGAATATGTAATATGCTGTGAGAGATGCCAAAGATTCAAAGGAACCAATAAGGCCTCAAGCAGACTTTTAAATCCTTTACCAATTCTGGAAATCCCTTGGAGTCACATCTCTGCAGATTTCATCACTGATCTTCCAAAATTGCACTCTTATGACACCATTCTCACAGTCATTGATCAATTTTCTAAAGAAGTAGAACTTATTCCTTGCACTAAACAATGCAGTGCATTGGACACAGCTAGGCTGTTTCTCAATCATGTATGGAAGCATCATGGTCTTCTGTCCTCTATTGTTTCATATCAAGGTCCACAGTTTGCTGTGCAAGTAATGACTGAGATCAATAAAGCACTCTTGATTGAAACTAAATTAAGCACAGCATTTCATCCACAAACAGATGGACAATCTGAGATTGTTAATAAAGAAGTTCAGAAGTTTTTGAAAATCTTCTGTTCAGAAAAACAAGATAAATGGGCAGATTGGCTTGCTGTCGCTCAGTTTTCTATTAACTCTAAACAACACACTTCTATAAGGAAGACCCCCTTTAAAGTCATGCATTCGTATAACCCTAGAATGGGAATTGAGCCGCCAAAAACAGATAAGGCACCTGCTGCCATAAGATTTGCTGATGAAATGGCCACCATGTTTGATCAGGTGCAGCAGAATATGAAAGCGGCACAGGCACATCAGAAGAAGTATGCAGATCAATCTCGCAGCAATTCCCCTGGGTATACAGTGGGCCAACAAATGTGGCTATCTATTGAAAATCTTAAACTCACACATGCATCCAAGAAACTTTCTGAACAATGGCTCAGTCCATTTACCATTATAAAGATGATGGAAACTAATGCAGTGGAACTAAAACTTCCCAAATCCATGAGGATTCCTTCAGTCATTAATATCTCCCACATTAAACCTTACAAGGAATGCCTAGAAGGTCAGCTGGTTGAATGGCCAGGTTCTGTTAAGATTACAGAAGATCAGGATAATGAGTGGGAAGTTGATTTCATTGTGGATAGCAGATATCGGCAATGCTGGCTGGAATATCTGGTACACTGAAAAGGATATGATGAAACAGAATGAACATGGGAGCCATGCTCCAACCTTACTAACACCAAGGAGGCTATTTTCAACTTCTATCAAAATCACCCCTTGGCTCTGCAAGTCCTCACTATTGATCCTGCACAGTTTCCTTTCCTTTTTCAGAAATGTCCTGAAAATATCACTGAAGTTGCCTCTCATCATCTCCCCTTTGATCATTTGAACAATGATCTTTAAGCAGGGGGTAGTGTGACGATCCTTGCTGTCTCGTATATGGTCTCTGGTAGACTTTTCGTTGCAACGGACTTAGTGTATACTTTTTGCTTGATCTTATCTTATTGTTTCATGACTAATCTGATTGTGCTTATCTTCTGCTCCTCTTCCCAATCAGATCTATCTCCATTTGGCTATTCTTTGCCATGGTCATTACCATGTCCTTCTAGACTTCTAACGTGTGTAACTAACACCCTTTTAATCACTGAGTGATTCATTTCATTTCTGTGCTATGTATGGCTATGACACAGTCCAGTTCATTACTGCTGCTATGGCTTCTCTTCCATTTGATTTGCCACCCACAGTATCAAATATGTTATTCATTTCTGCTCTCCTCAGCCCTAGAGGCTGTGGTATGCCTTTATTGCTATTGGATAGCTACAACATGGACTCTTACCTTAGTTGCAGCCCTACTACGTAGGCATAGCATTCTATCTAATCAGGTATTAGGGTTAGACAAACATGTACAAATAGTATAGTAGTATATAAACCCCAAGGACGATGCTGGGTAGATCCCCAGTCTAGTCTCTTGGTTTTCACCTGAACTTGACTACCTAAGTCTTGCAAAATCCTCAAAAGTCAACTCTCTACTAACCATAGTGAGTTAGTACTTTTTCTTTTCTTTTTAGCTAATAGTTAGTAGTAAAGCTGGTTCAAGTTCCCTCTTAGGTTCAGCCATTTCAATATGTGATTTCACTTCATCAGCTCTGGCATAACCATTTTGGACACCCTTCATATAATGCTCTTCATCATGCTCTTACTCAAACCAAGGGCATTTCATCTCTTCCAAAGGACACTTTAGCTCCTTGTTCTGGTTGTTTACAGGGAAAACAACATCAACACTCCTTTCCTGACTCCACAAAGTGTGCTGCTTGCCCACTTGGTCTAGTTCACACTGACCTTGTTGAACCTTTACTGGTCAAGTCTTACTCTTGTACAAAATACATCCTTACTTTCATCAACAATCACTCTGGATACGCCTTATTGGCGTATGTCTGTGAGAAGTCAGCTGTTTCTCAGCATTTCCACAACATGGTTTCTTGGGCAGAGTCTGCTACTGGCCTTACTCTTTCTTCCATATGTTTGGATTGTGGGGGGGAATTTATTGGGTCTTTGATGCATGATTTCTTTGCTGAACATGGCATCACACATCAGACTTCTATTCCTCATACTTCACAGCAGAATGGTAGAGCAGAATGGTTTAACCACACTCTTCTTGAGAAAGCTGAAGCTATTCGGCACCATGCTTGTCTTCTGAAATCCTTTTGACAAGATGCTACTGAAACTGCTGTACATCTTTACAATAGACAACCCATGAGACATCATAAATGGAAGACACCTATTGAGGTGTTTAAAGGTGATAAATCTGATGTACCTTATTTCAGAGTCTTTGAATGTCATGCCTTTGTTTTTATTCCCTCAGATCAGCAACAGGACAAGTTATTCCCTAAATCAGAAGAAATGATCTTCATTGGATATGAACCAAATACAAAAGGATATTGATTTTGGTCATCCAAGAAGAGAAGAGTAGTGGTTTCCTCTACAGCAGTCTTTGATGAAGAAGTATTTTCATATTGTCTCAAAGGTCAAGAAAACAGACCAGTCCCTATTCCATCTGAAGCCAAAGAAACGCAGGAAAACTTAGGAGTAATTGACAACCCTACCAACAGGTTTTCTTAGAGAAATCCAGAACCCTCTAGAGAATATCTTATACCTGTATCATTACCAAGGATGGATCCTCAGTACTATGATCCACCAGACTCCCCTCATCTTTCTCAACCATGGAACCCTCCATTAGATCCTTCCACACCACTGCCTTCTAGTTACCCTCATCTAGAACAGGAATCTTTTTTACCTATGAGACAGCCACAGAAAAGGATTTAACCTGATTCTGGACACTGCAGTTCTTTAACAGATCGTCATCAGTACAAGAGATACCTTTCCTCTAAAGAAATTCAGAAAGGACATTAACTCTTGTCTAACCCTTTTAATCAAAAAGAAACTCCTATTAGACCTTGAGTCTGATTACCCCCTCAACAATCTCCCTCTGAATCATTACCAGAATTCAGGTCTCTTCCACATCAACATTAACCTTCAATCTATGACAGGGTGAATGTCAGACCTCCAGTTATTCAGAGACATTCTAACAGAATACCTGTGTCTCAGATTGTTCTGGACAATGCTTATAATGACAGAAGACCTGTTGAGATAGAACATGATATTGATCAAGAACTGAATACAATTCAGGAGAAGTTATCTTCTATGACAATTAATCAAGCTGCACCTACCAATGAGGAAGAAGATCTAGAACTGATGTATAGCAACAAGTGGATATGCACCCACTTATCATATGCAGTAACAGGATCTCTACCCAAACAATACAGGGATGTTCTCAAATTAACGAAAGAAAAACAGAAACCCTGGTTTGCTACTGTCACATACTGGTCCAACTCCAGTACTCCAGTGTCATCTCCGACACATCTCCGGCGTGATATCCATGATACCCTTTCACCTAGTTTCTCGAACATTCAAT
Source organism: Xerocomus alliaceus (assembly GCA_038094415.1). NCBI lineage: Eukaryota > Fungi > Basidiomycota > Agaricomycetes > Boletales > Boletaceae > Xerocomus > Xerocomus alliaceus. Next base: position 8,037 of record JBBPUB010000162.1, on the reverse strand, counting down.
TCATAGATTCTTCTAGTTAGTTCTACTCCTGCTCCTCTGGTATCTGTTTCCCAAACTCTGTCTTACTCATCCAATTACTTATCCTTATTCATACCTTACGAATCTCCTCTGTTCCGTTACTAATCCAGTGCAACTCCATAGTATAAATACTGTACTTCCGATCTGTACATTCTCTAGTTTGAATATCAACTTAGTCTCCTCTAGACGACTCCGACTTCGAGCTTAGTGCTCATCTGATCCCTGACCCCGAGGATAGCAAGTACAAGGGTGCAACACATAAGTCCTGCACTGAAAATCCTCGCCCACTCCGTTTCACCCTTCTCCTCCTTGCCCTCCCTCTGCTACTCCGTTCTGGACCTCGTCAGACTTGTCCAGAGGAATTGGACTTAACAGTATATTCAAACTCACTCTTGTACTCGCAACACCCCTTCGTACCTATGTCCCGCACCCAGACTCCCCGTCAACGTCTCAAGTCAGTATTTGGCTCCTCCCGCACCATCCCTGGTGATTTCCACAGCTTCAGTGCTAGACCGGTAGTACTTCTGTCTATCTCCACAGCGCCCCGCCATCGCATCACTCCTGCTGGTCCCTTTGACTCTCCCCTTACCGCTCTTCCCAAGATGGTCCTTACTTCCCCCCAGATCTGTGAACTCCAGGATGATCCTGAACTCGATGACGGACTCTACGAGCCCACACCTCCGTCTCTAGGAAATAATGGTGGTGAAGGACCACCACCACCTGATCCTTCCAATCCAGGTGACTCCTCTGACAATAACAACGACAATGACCCCCAGCCAAACAATGTACCCCTGGCCTTTGAGCCATTTACCCAACTCACCGATGCAATCTGGGACATGACCTGGAATGCACTCCGGCACAACTCCTCAGACACTCCCAAAACTAAGGTCCGGGAGCCAGACCCATTTGATGGGCTGGACCCCTGGAAACTCTGGTCATTCATAGTTCAGTGCGAACTGAACTTCCAGGCAAACCCCAAATCCTTCTGTCATGACCATTCCAAGGTCACGTTTGCACAATCCTACCTCAAGGGCATTGCCCTTGAATACTTTGAGGCAGATCTTCTTGGCAGCGAACCTCCGGAGCACCGCCTGCTCTGGATGAATAGCTAGGAAGTGTTCCTATATGAGCTACAATCAAACTTTGGCCCACATGACCCCATTGGCGACGCGGAGGCTCAACTCGAGCAGCTCCGCATGAAGGACACCCAGCATATATTGAACTATGTAGTCCATTGGAACAGACTGGCGAGCCAAGTCCGGGAATGGGGCCCCGGAGTGCTTCGTTGGAGTTTCTATAATGGACTCTCTGACAGAATCAAGGATGAGTTGTCTTGGCTTGGCAAGCCAAGCAACCTCCATGACCTCCGTGCAATGGCGCAACAAATTGACCACCACTACTGGGAGTGTCGAGAAGAAATATCCCGGGCCAACAAGGCTTCCAGATCCAACTCCGGGAACAACAACCCCAAGGCCCCCACCTCCGCAACACCACCCACCACCACCTCTGACAATAAACCTAGGAGTTCTACCAAGGGCTCCTCAACCCCCAACTCTGGTAGTAATTCAAACTCCGGATCCTCCACAAACCCCAACCCCGATCTGTCATCTAAGCTAGGAAAAGACAGCAAGCTTACAGCGGCTGAGTGAAAGCGCTGCTTCGACAATAACCTATGCATGTTTTGTGGCCAAGCTGGTCACAAGGCGAAGGAATGCCCAAAGTCTTCATCCCAGGCATCCAAGGCTTGTGTGGCTACGACTGCAACTCCAGAAAACAAACCAAAGGTCTCTAAAACAGAGGCGAAAAAATAGTCCATGACCTCGTAGACTCCGCACAGACTCAAGGTTGCGTTGACTCCGCCCGTGCACCAAAAGAGGTCCAACTCAATGCGTCCACTCTCTCAGATCCCCGTTTCCTTATGTCATCCGTTTCCATACTCTCATATGATATTCCATCTTTTTCTGTGCTAGTAGATTCCAGCTCTTCTGATTGTTTTATAGACACTACCTTCATTAATAATCATGGACTTTCCCCGTACTCCGTCCCTCCACTCGAACTCCGGCTATTCAATGGAACTTCCAACTCCTCCATTACTCAAGCTCTAGATCTCTCTATCTGCTTTAAAACTGGTGATATCACTCCGACGACGTTCTACGTCACTCCGTTGGATGGATCTTGTTTCCTTGTACTAGGACATAACTGGCTCGCCCGCTACAATCCGTTGATTGATTGGGTCTCAAGCAGTATCTCGTTCCACACACCTGAACAGACCGTGCCAACAACCCTGAGCTCGACTCCACAGCTTTCAGACCCACGTCCTCCGGCTGACTCTGCACCCCCCAATACACCACATTTCCGTGATCACAAGGCTCTGCCCATCGTGCTGATCAACGCACCTGCGTTTGCGTTGGCCTGTCACCTCCAGGGCTCTATACAATTTAGCCTGCAACTCCAACCAAAGGATACTAAACTCCGAGCGTCTTCCACCACTCCGGACCCAGTTGATCTTTCCAAAGTCCCTTCAGACTACCATGACTTCACGGATGTGTTCAGCAAGAGCAAGGCTTCTACCCTTGCCCCGCACCACGAACATGACCTCAAGATCGATCTGGAAGATGGCACATCCCCTCCGCTGGGCACCACCTACTCCCTCTCCACCTCCAAGCTTGAGGCGCTCTGGACGTTCCTCAATGAACACTTAGCCAACAGGTTCATCCATCCCTCATCCTCTGCCCATGCCGCTCTGGTCCTGTTTGTCTGCAAGAAGGACGGTTCACTCCGTCTTTGCGTTGACTTCCGAGGACTCAACAAGATCACGAAGAAAGACCACTACCCCCTTCCTCGCATCTTCGACCTCCTAGACGCTCCGAGCCGAGCAAAGATCTACACCAAGCTCGACCTCCGGCATGCGTACCATCTGGTCCACATTGCTGAGGGCGATGAGTGGAAGACTTCTTTCCGGACTCGCTATGGCTCATATGAGTGGCTAGTGATGCCGTTTGGACTTACCAACGCTCCGGTGGCCTTCCAGCAGTTTGTCAACACTATCTTCGCCAACTTGTTAGATGTTTGCATAATAGTATACCTCGATGACATCCTCATCTATTCTGCAGACAAGGCCTCCCACAAGGAGCACGTCCGGGAGGTACTCCATCATCTCCGCAAACACGGACTTTACGCCAAACCAGAAAAATGCAAGTTCCATACTGACTCCACTGAGTATCTCAGATACCAGCTCTCTCCCTCTGGACTTACCATGTCTCTGGAGAAAGTTAAGGCTATTCAAGATTGGCCTGAGCCTCGGAAAGTCAAGGACATCCAGTCCTTCTTAGGATTCACAAATTTCTATAGACGTTTCATCAACAACTATTCTGATATCGTCATTCCTTTAACCCGACTCACACGGAAAGGAATTCCATGGCATTTCTCCAACGACTGTCGCTCCACCTTCCAGGCACTCAAGGACGCCTTCACCTCCGCTCCGATCCTTACCCATTGGGTTCCGGATGCTCCGATTATAGTAGAGACCGATGCCTCCGACTACGCGATCGCTGGTATTCTTTCTATTCATTGTATGGACGAAGAAATCCGGCCGGTTGCATACTACTCTCAGACGCTCCAATCCCCAGAGTTAAACTATGATACCCATGACAAGGAGCTACTCACCACCCATGAAGCATTCCAGACTTGGCGACACTACCTCAAAGGGTCCGGTACTCCGATTGATGTCATCACTGATCATAAGAACCTGGAGTACTTTGCTACGACTAAGCTCCTGACCCGCTGGCAAGCCTGGTGGTCGGAGTTCCTTTCCCAATTTAACATGATCGTTCGCTTCCGCCCCGGACGCCTCAGAGCGAAGCCCGATGCCCTCACTAGATGATGGGATGTCTATCCCAAAGAAGGGGATAAGGACTACGCTTGCATCAACCCTCACAACTTCCACCCGATTTTCATGCAGGAACAGCTCGCTGCGTCCCTATGGGCTACCTACCTCGCAGCCCCAGTTCTCCGGGCCAGCACCCTTTTCGATATCGAGTCACTCCACAGCAATATCCTTTCCACTCTCCCCTTCAATTCCATCACTGTCATCCACCTCTCTGACGCTGACTCCGATCCCCGCTGGTCTGTCGACTCTGATGGCTTCCTCCGTCTGGATGATCGTATATATGTTCCGGATGCTGACAACCTCCAACTCCGAGTGCTCCAGTATAAGCACGACCACCCACTATCCGGACATTTCAGACAAAACTGCACCCTGGAGCTAATCCGTAGGGAATACACTTGGCCAGGCATCAGGACATTTGTCAAGGAGTATGTATCCTCATGCACCGCCTGTGCCAGAGCCAAGGTCCCAAGGCATAAGCCATACGAACTACTTAAACAGCTCCCCATCCCCGAGAAGCCCTGGAACTCTATATCCATGGACTTCATCAAACAACTCCCTGTGTCCTCCGGACACACTGCTATCTTGGTCATCGTCGATCACCTTTCCAAGCAATGTATTTTCATTCCAACCGACGACAAGATAACATCTCCGGAGCTCACAAAGCTCTTCCTTCTCCATGTTTTTTCCAAGCATGGAGTACCCTCCCATATTACCTCCGATCGAGGCTCGGAGTTCGTCTCCCATTTCTTCTGCTCACTAGGTAAGGCCCTTGACATCCGACTCCACTTCACCTCTGGATACCATCCGGAAGGTGATGGTCAAACAGAACGTATGAACCAGACTCTGGAGCAGTACCTTCAGGTATACTGCAACTACCAACAAGACAACTGGTCTGAACTCCTGCCCCTAGTGGAGTTTTCATACAACAACGCTCCAAATGCGACCACCGGAGTCTCTCCATTCTTTGCCAACAAGGGTTACCACCCGAATATGACAATACATCCAGAGAGAGATCTCACCTCCACCCAAGCCCAAGAATACTCCATAGACCTCAACGCACTCCATGAATACCTCCGTGAAGAGATAGCTGCCGTGCAGAAGCGATACCAAGGTCCCACAGACGCCAAACGAACTCTAGCACCGGACTTCAAAGTTGGTGATCAAGTCTTCGTCAAGGCTAAGTATTTCCGATCGACACGCCCCTTCAAGAAACTATTGGAAAAGAACCTAGGACCTTATACCATCATCACCCAAGCAGGCACACACTTCTTCACACTCTGACTCCCAGATACCATGAAGTCCATACACCCGGTCTTCCATGTATCACAATTAGAACCCTCCGTTCCGAATACCATTCTGGATCGGACTCAACCTCCGCCACCTCCGGTCGAGATTGAAGGTGAATTGGAATACGAAATCACAGAAATCCTAGACTCGAAGATCGATCGTAGACGACGAAACTGCAAGTTACTGTACTTGGTCCACTGGTCTGGATATGAAGGTACTGATGACGAGACTTCCTGGCTACTAGCCATGGAACTCGGACATGCGTCTGAGCTCATCGATGACTTCCATCTGCAGTATCCGGACAAGCCCGGACCTCACTCCGCTTAGTTGCTCCATTTCAAGATCACTCCGTGTGACAAAAAACCAGTCAATTGTGGTAGTTATAGCTATCTACCTACACCTCGGGTTCGTACTCGCTACCCGACTCTTCGTCCTCAAACCCCTTCCTCTGCGCCTCCCGTTTCTCTGCCTCCAACCCCTTCAACTCCACCGCCACCTCTTTCACCTCTTCCCTTCCCACCTCCGACTCTGATGAATCTGAGCCATAGACTTCTTCTGCCTTGAGCCGCACCAGCTCTTCAAGCACTTGGGTCTGGCAGACAAGACACCGCATCTGTGTCGTGACCACCTCCCGGAGTCCAACTAACGACTCCGAGATCTTCCAGAGGGCCCTCGCCCACTCCGGAGTTGACCTGCTCGAGCCGCTTGGCCCGGCCTCCGCTCCACCCTCCATATGTGCCTTCTTTGCTGGTCTTTCTGTCACCTCGACCACGACCCGCTTCTTCCACTTCTCCGGCCTCTCTGCCCTGGGTCACTCACACTTGGCCTTCACCTCATGGCACTCCATGCACAAAGTCAATTTTCCGGGCCTGAGCTGGCACTCAAGCCCGCGGTCCTCACATCTCCGGCACGCAGGAGGCCCACTCCGCGCCTTCTCCTTCCCCTTCCCCTTACTCTGCTGTGCGGCCACCTCCGCTGTCTGGTCGATGGTCAGCCTTGGACTAATGTCTGACAAAGAAGTACTTACCTTTTGTTTTGCAGCTTCCTCCGCCGCCTTCCATTTCTCCGCTGCCTTCCGTTCCTCCACTGCCTTTTGCACCTCCTCCACCTTTCGCGCTGCCTCTACCTCTGCCCTCTTCCTCGCTGCTTCCTCTTTGGCCTTCCTCCGTGCATCCTCCTCCTTCTGCGCTTTCACCCTCCGTCTCCGCTCCACCGCCTTTGTGTTCCATAAGTCGTCGTCGTCATCCTCGCATTCTGCGAGGTGGGCATTGTCCCACTCCTGAATGTTGGCAATTTGTTCGGACATGGTAGTGATGGGTCAAAGATGAGGAGTAACCTGGGGCCTGCCGGACTTATAAATTCGGAGAACAATGAAATTTGAATTCCGCCACTCCATATTGTCCATCGGCTAAACAGCCTTCAGGGGTTCAGGCCTAAGAAGGGGATACTGTTACATACTGGTCCAACTCCGGTACTCCGGTGTCATCTCCGACACATCTCCGGCGTGATATCCATGATACCCTTTCACCTAGTTTCTCGAACATTCAATTCATAGATTCTTCTAGTTAGTTCTACTCCTGCTCCTCTGGTATCTGTTTCCCAAACTCCGTCTTACTCATCCAATTACTTATCCTTATTCATACCTTACGAATCTCCTCCGTTCCATTACTAATCCAGTGCAACTCCATAGTATAAATACTGTACTTCCGATCTGTACATTCTCCAGTTTGAATATCAACTTAGTCTCCTCTAGATGACTCCGACTTCAAGCTTAGTGCTCATCTGATCCCTGACCCCGAGGATAGCGAGTACAAGGGTGCAACACATAAGTCCTGCACTGAAAATCCTCACCTACTCCGTTTCACCCTTCTCCTCCTTGCCCTCCCTCTGCTACTCCGTTCCGGACCTCGTCGGACTTGTCCGGAGGAACCAGACTTAACAGCTGCTATGGAGGAAGAAATGAAGTCAATGAAGGAACGACACATCTGGGATCTAGTAGATTTACCTAAGGGATGTCTAAAATGGCTGAACCCAGGAGGGAACTTGAACCGGCTTTACTACTAACTATTAGCTAAAAAGAGAAGAAGAGGTACTAACTCACTACGGTTAGTAGAGAGTAGGTTTAAGGGCTTGAGGCTTAAGTAGTTGAGTTTAGATGAAGACCAAGAGACTAGACTAGGGATCTACCCAGCATCGTCCTTGGGGTTTATATACTACTATACTATTTGTACATATTTGTCTAACCCTAATACTTAATTAGGTAGAATGCGATGCCTATGCAGTAGGGATGTGACTAAGGTAAGAGTCCATGTTGTAGCTATCCAATAGCGATAAAGGTGTTCCATAGCCTCTAGGGCTAAGGGGAATGGAAATGAATTACACATTTGATACTGTGGGTAGCAGATCAAATGGAAGAGAAGCCACAGCAGTGGTAATGAACAGGGCTGTGCCATAGCCATGCACAGCACAGAAATGAAACAAATCACTTGGTGATTAAAAGGGTGTTGGCTACATGTGTTTAGAAATCAGAACATGGTAATGACCATGGCAAAGAGTAGCCAAATGGAGATAGATCTGATTGGAAAGAAGAGCAGAAGATAAGCACAATCAGATTAGTCATGAAACAATAAGATAAGATCACGCAAAAAGTATACACTAAGTCCATTGTGACAAAAAGTCTACCAGAGATCATATATGAGATGGCAAGGATTGTCACAATGTCAGCCCATCAAAGGGAAATGGGTATTTGCTCAGAAAAGTGATGGTCATCAAAAGGCTCACTTTGTAGTCAAAGGCTTCACTCAAGTTTTCAGAATAGACTATGAAGAAACCTTCTCTTTAGT
>JBBPUB010000161.1:0-26759 GCA_038094415.1 Xerocomus alliaceus | reverse complement strand
GGGCACGTGCGAATGCTCCTGCATCGCCTTTCGTCATTCGGGATAGTATGGCTTTTACTCCGGCTTCTCCTTTGAGAACTCCGATATTCTCTTGTCGCCATACTTGTGCCTTAGTCCACCATTCTTCAAACTTTCTTCCTCTGGTACCATCGTATTCTTCTGGATCTGCTACGATCTTGGTGATTCTAGCACCACTACTACTGGAGGAGGGTCCAGCCTTTACTTGTTCCTCCATTTCTTCAATGTCTTCTCACAGTTTTCTATTTTCATGTAATATTTGTTCCATAGCCCGGCTATGTATATCGAGATATTCTTTAAGGTGAATTCCTAGTTGGGATAACTCCTGTTTTGAAGATCTGGCAAGTGCGTCTAGTGTGTGAAAGAGGTGTTTGGGTAATGCCATGATGACTTAATCAAAGGCAGCGATGGTTGTGTTATCGTTGTCCCGATCTGATTTTACTAATTCGGGTACGTGCCAATCGTTTTCGTTAAACCAACCTCCACAGTATCTTCAATTATCTCCGGAAGCTTTAGTCGGGCTTACTATGCCGAAGCTTATTCCAAAAGGGTTTTCTTTGGTCCTATAGGCGTGAACTACTGCAAGTATGGGTGCATTTCTTTCAACAACGAGTTTTATGATCCAGCAAATGACAAGGGTGCAGATTATGAAAATTCCAATGAATGTGGCGAGGATGAGTTCAAACGTTGAAATCATCTAGTAGTGTTGGCAGTTGTGGGGGCGTTGTTGGAGTCCTTCTCCAAAGATCCAACTGTCTGAGGTTGCGTTTGTTGTGGGAACTACTCCAATGAAAGTGGAGAAGGGTGTTCTAAAGGTTCTGCTTCAGTTTCCTACAAAGAGAATTGGTACTTGCGAGTCTGTTGCGTACTTGGCAATCCACTTAAGGAAGTAGATTGTGATGATGTAAAAGGTCAGGCTAAATGAAAAAAGAATCACAATCAATTGCATTCAGTACTTGTATGATCGTGGAGGCAGATCTCGTAATCCTATTCTACTTCCTCTTTCTATGCCCCTTTTTATTTCCTGCTGGTATTGCCAGCGTTGCCTTTTCTTGGGTGGTGGCGGTGCTGCAGGTGCTTCTTCAAACTCGTACTCCGACCAGCCTTCCGATCTTCTTCTTTTTGGAAGATTAAAGGTCCGACTATAGAAATCGGCCTGTACCATCGAAGCTAAAGCGTAAAATCCCCTCTCTTCTTCTAAGGGCAGCCAATGCAGTGGTGACCGATCAGCAATGTCTATAATACTCGGACCTGGGCTGCAGTCATTCGGGTCGGGGGTAGGAGGAAGGAGGAGGTCAGGGCTGTCTTCTTCTCTCTCTTCTTTCATAGGGGTGGATGCTATAAGGGGGACGACTATGTCCTCTTCCTTCAAGTCTGTGGCTGGCAATGTGCTCTCTTCGCAGCTGTTCTCTGATCTCACGTCTCCGTTGATCATATCTCTCACAATCAAGTCCCGATGGGGGAATCCTGGTAAAGAACCTTCTAATTCTTGTAAGAAGGCAGTTGCTGGCGAGATGGATCTGTTCCCACCATCCGGGACCTGAGCGGCCTGTTCTTGCCCTTCTCTCGGTTCTATCCATTGGCAACTGACTATGAAGGGACGAAGGGAGTGGTGGAACTGGGGGAAGGACACTAGCACTCGTTAGTACTGGTTCTGTAGTAGAGGGGGTCACTAGAAAGAATAAGAGTCTAGTCTAATGAAATGGCAGAACCCCTTAGGAACTTGAACCGGCTCTACTACAACTATCAGCTAAAAATAGAAAAGATTACTAACTCATTCTGTTGAGGAAAGAGTTGAGGTGGTGAGGTGGCTTAGTAGTCGAGTTCTGGAGAAAACCAAGAGACTAGACTGGGGATCTACCCAGCGTCGTCCTTGGGGTTTATATACTACTATACTATTTGTACATGTATTGCTAACCCTAATACTGGATTAGGTATAATGCTATGCCTACTCAGTAGGGTGGCAACTAAGGTAAGAGTCCATGTTGTAGCTATCCAATAGCGATAAAGGTGTACCACAGCCTCTAGGGCTGAGGGGAGCGGAAATGGATAACACGTTTGATACTGTGGGTGGCAGATCAAATGGAAGAGAAGCCACAGCAGCGGTAATGAACTGGGCTGTGCCATAGCCATGCACAGCATGGAAATGAAAAGAATCACTCGGTGATTAAAAGGGCGTTGGCTACACACAGTAGAAGTCTAGAAGGGACACGGTAATGAGCGTGGCAAGGAATAGCCAAATGGAGATAGATCTGATCGGGAAGAAGAGCAGAAGATAAGCACGATCAGATTAGTCATGAAGCGATAAGATAAGATCAAGCAAAAAGTGTACACTAAGTCCATTGTGATGAAGAGTCTACCAGAGACCGTATATGAGACGGCAAGGATTGTCACAATATCCATGATACCCTTTCACCTAGTTTCTCAAACATTCAATTCATAGATTCTTTTAGTTAGTTCTACTTCTGCTCCTCTGGTATCTGTTTTCCCAAACTCCATCTTACTCATCCAATTACTTATCCTTATTTATATCTTATGAATCTCCTCTGTTTCATTACTAATCCAGTGCAACTCCATAGTATAAATACTATACTTCCAATCTATACATTCTCCAGTTTGAATATCAACTTAGTCTTCTCTAAACAACTCCAACCTTGAGCCTAGTGCTCATCTGACCTCTGATCCCAAGGATAGTGAGTACAAGAGTGCAACACATAAGTCCTGCACTGAAAGTCCTCACCCACTCTGTTTCGCCCTTCTCCTCCTCACCCTCCCTCTGTCACTCTGTTCTGGATCTTGTCAGACTTGTCCAGAAAAACCAGACTTAACACTCTTGGATCTTCACTTTTAGGATATTGGAATTGTTGTTATATCTGAGGGCTGCTCTGGTCATGTCCCATATTGCATTAGCAAGCTGCATGAATGGTTCATAAGCTAGTGGTACATGATTGAGATCATCATCTTCAGATTCAGAGGCCAGATCATTATCAGATTGATTAGGATTGTTACTGGGCAGGTTATCATTTGAATCATCACCACCATCACCATCATCACCACCATTGCTGGGGTCTGGGGGCAGAGGGCTGCCAGCACCACCAGAAGGTCCTCATGAGCCACCTATCTCAGACACTGAACAAATCGATGACTGGGAGCAAGACTGGTCACCAGCCAACTCCCAAAAATGAGGAGATGGTGGAGATTGTTCTGAGGGCTATGCCATCAGATGGAAGTTACATCCAAAAATACTAGAAATTAAGAGGATATGGCCATGAGTGGTGAAGCTGACGTATATGCCAGGAATACTATGGGAACTACCAAAGGTAGCCATGGTTCTAAAGCAGGTGTTGTAAGTGTAAGTGTGAGACATAAGGTTTTGAAGACTAGAACAAGGTGTGAGTACAAATATACTGTCAAGTCTGGTCCCTTCGGAATGTTACTCTGGATAAGTCTAAGCTAGTGGGGCAGAGATTCAGAGGTTAGTACAGAGGTGGACTAAAGTCTGGATGGAGATAGTAATGGGTGGACTTAGGAGTGTGAGGACTTAGTGCAGGACATATGTGCCATGCTTTTGCTCTAGTCCAGCCCTCATTGAGACAGAGGTAAGGATGGAGAACAGAGAAAAGAAGACTGGAGGAAGTGGAGGAGACTTAGTTAATATTTGTACTAAAGAGAATACAGTGGAATTGTACAGAATATATATACTACTGAGAAATGCCACTAGAATGGAGCACATAGAATAAAGTCCAGTAATATGAAGTCTGGAGCTGTGACCAGTGTTAGCAGTCACTGGAGCTATGCTCCATAATAAACTCTAAGTGATGGAGAATGAAGGCTGTGGAACTAATACTAAAGGAGATGTAAGATAAGAAGAACAAGAAGTACTATAACGAATAAAGTCCAAAAGTGAGGAATGCCCTTCTGAGTAGATTGTGCTGGAGTTGCGCTGCATTGACCAGAGTTAAAGTCCAGGATATGACAACTATTGAGCAAATTGCTCACAATACTGATGTCCCTTCTATTCTATCTCAGCCCCTGGGCACAATGCTTGCAATTGCCTTTGCACCCAATGTTTCTTCTGTCTCCATTGGAGACATGGACCTTGCTCCTGCTCTTAGAGGATTTGCTCCACTTGCAATACACATAGACACATCTAAGACAATTGTCCATATAAATATTATTCCATACCTCAGGCAATGGCAATCTACAGAGGTCCCACAGGGGTGTAGAATACTGGAAGCAGGGCTTTCAGTGTACAATGGGGGTAATGTTATGATTCTATACATATACTGTCATCTTTTCCTCTTTATTCTACTCATTCCTCAGTATATCCCACCTTTCTTCTTTTAGTACAAAGAACATTACTTCATTCTAATAATGTCCCCACATTCTGCAGCCTTCTTATTTCTTTCCTCATAGCCTTTGTTACCATTCTTTTAAGATGCTTATCTTCCTCCACAGCTGTTTCTCTGACAATGGCTTAGTGGTCCCTATTTCATTACATTCTATGGCCTTCTACCATAGGTTATATACCATAGTGCCCTGTATACTAGCTCCCCATTCTTGGTCTACACAATTATATGTAACCTTGAGTCCACTGCAATCTCTGCACTATGTTCCACTATTCTTAGCACCTTTGAGTATCTTTACAACATCTAGTCCACCATAGTAACCTTTGTTCCTAGTAGTCAACTTAGGCTACTTACATAACACCCAGTGTTGTCCTTGGGGTTTATATACTACTCTACTATTTGTACATGTATTGCTAACTCTAATACCTAATTAGGATATACTAATTAAGATCTGTGTCTGAGTTCATTCATTGCTATGTCTAGCCATCCAATGGCATTAAAGATGTACCACAGCCTCTAGAGCTGAGAAGAATGAAAATGAATAACATGTTTGATACTGTGGGTGGCAGATCAAATGGAAGAGAAGCTATAGTAGTAGTAATTAAATGGGCTATGCCATAGTCATGCACAGCATGAAAATGAAAAGAATCATTCAGTGATTAAAAGAATGCTGGCTAAGCATGTTAGAAAATCAGAAGACATGGTGATTATTATGGAAAAGAATAGCCAAATGGGTTTAGATCTGATCAGAAAGAAGAGCAGAAGATAGACACAATTAGATAAGATGAAAATGATAAGAAAAGATCAAAGAAAAAGTATACACTAAGTCTGTTTGACAAAGAGTCTACCAGAGACCATATACAAGACAGCAAGGATCATCACAATTCTCCATCATAACCAACATGTCTCTTCTTGCAGCAGGAGCTGTACTACTCCAGAATGATGTAAATAGAGATGCTTACCCCTGTATATACTTCTTCAAAATCTTCTCCTCTGCTAAATGAAACTGTGACATCTACAATTATGAACTACTTGCAGTTACAGTGGCTTAAAAAAGTGTCCCAATGTTGGGCCATTTTGGACAAATGAATTAATTGCTAAAGATATGGAACAAACAAGATCAAACACTTGCAGGGTCAAAGATAGTACTTACTTTTGGCATTCTAACACCACTTAGATCATGTGATTTGATTGTCATGGCACTGAGATATAGCCATTTTAAAATGACATGTCATTGGAACACTTATTTGAGTATCATTTTAGATCTAGACTTTTAGTATTTAGTGGGCCCTCCTTTGGCCCTTATCACTGCCTCTAACCTTCTAGGCATACTTTCAATCAATCTTTGATACTCCTCAACCTCAATCTTGCCCCACTCCACCACAATTCTCTCCCAAAGTTCCCATATTCTATTAAGATTGGTCACTCTGGTCCTCTGAAAGGAAGTCTGAGGGCACTGGAGTAGGAGCAGAGTAGCAGAGCGGAGGGGTGAGTCTCAGCATAGGACTTATGTGTCACACCTTGCATAGGTTTGACTCTTCAGAGAAGGGATGTAAGGGTAAAAAGGGAGACAACCAGAGTTATTCAAATCAATATTCAGACTGAGAATTATACAACAAAGTAACTATAATATTTATACTACCAGAGTTGTATCACATTACTAATGGAGTAGCTGCAGAACAAAATAATGAGTAAGACAGGAATGAGAAACCCAGAGCTGTGCACCAGAGATGCAATATGCTGGACTGCGCATCTAAGAATGAAGATCCAACAAAATGAACAGGCACAGCCAATCAGAGAACAAAGATGAACATAAAAGAAAATGTCACATGGGTCTGGAGATCCTACACACACGAATGGAGGAGATCACTCTGGAGTTGTCAAGAAGTTGAATGCAGAGTTCTGAAGTAGGAATGGCATATGACATACTCCTTTTAATAATCTTGGATAGCTGTTGAGCTTTTTTTTCAAGATTTGCCAGAGATGCTCAATAGAACTAAGGTCTGGAGACTGAGCTGGCCAATCCTAAGCTTTTTTTGAGGAGTGCTTGGGGTCATTATCCTATTGAAAGATTATGCTCTTCTTAAAAATTCCAGAACTCTCCATGCTGGAAAGCAGATTGTCCTTCAAAATGGTAACATATTGCTCAGCATTCATCTTACCCTCTACCTCTGCCAGAATCCCCACACCATTCCAACCCATACATTCCCAAACCATCAAGGAACCTCCTTCAAACTTCACTGTTGTTAAGTCCAGGTCCTCCAGATGAGTTCAATAATGTCTAGAACAGAGTTGCAATGGAAGGGTGAGGAAAGGATAGGTGGAATGAAGGGGGTGAGAACATTTGATGCTGTCATATGCCATTCCTACTCTGGAACTCTGCATCCAACTCCTCGACAACTCTAGAGTGATCTTCTCTGTTTGCGTGTGTAGGACCTCTGGACCTATGTGACATTTTCTTTTATGTTCATCTTTGTTCTCTGATTGGCTATGCCTTTCCATTTTATTGGATCTTCATTCTTAGATGTGCAGTCCAGTATATTATATCTCTGGTGCACAGCTCTGGGTTTCTCCTCCCCATCTTAGTTATCATCCCATTTTGCAGCTACTCCATTAGTAATGTGATACAACTCTGGTAGTATAAATATCATAGTTACTTCATTGTAGATCCCTCAGTCTGAATATTGATTTGGATAACTCCAGTTGTCTTTCTTCTTACCCTCACATCCCTTCTCTGAAGAGTTGAACCTACACAAGGCATAACATATAAGTCCTGCACTGAGACTCACCCCTCCACTCTGCCACTCCACTTCTACTCCCTGCTCTCTTAAACTTTCTTCTGGAGAACTGGAGTGACTGATCTTAATAGGTGCAGAACTTATGTGTCATGTCCTTGTACTCATTATCCTCAGAGTCAGAGGTCAGATGAGCACAGAGCTCAAGGTCAGAAGCATGAGGAGGAGACTAATTTGATATTCAAACTGAAGTATATACAAGTTGGAGTACCATATTTATACTACAGAGTCTGAATGGATTAGTAATGAAATGTGACAGGTTGTTAAAGATGAAACAGAATGAGTAATGATGTATTAAAGTTGGAAACAGATTAGGGACATGCCTGAGACAAGTCAGAGACAAGTCAGAAACAGATGTCTAAAACAGGTCTAGGACAGGTTGGAGACAGATGTCAGGCTGTCATACTAAGCAAGACACCTACTTGGAGAAACTAAGAATGAGAATAACTGAAGGAGATCATATAAATCAAGAATACAAGAGACAAGATAAGTGATATCTAGAAGATCATGCTGAAGATTGTGCTGGAAATCATACTAAAGAGTACTGGAGTACTGGAGTTGGAGTGGTATGTGACAACTGTCCCTTGAACCTCTTTATCCTGCAAAGGCTCACCTGTCACTTTCCACACATACTTCCTCTTATCTAACCCAATTCTGTTGATCTTTGTCTCATCTAACCAAATGACCCTAGTTTAGTCCTCCATAGGCCAGTCTTGGTACTTGAAAGCAAAAGTAAGCCTTTGTTTTCTATGCTTGAGTAACAAGTAAGGCTTTTTTTTCTTAACCACAGCCTTGAGAGAAGTAGACTTGAGCATATTGCAAATAGTCTGGGAGAAGATGGGGGAGGGTAGGGCAGAATTGATGAAATGGGTAGCCTGGACAGCATTTTCAGCCTTTCCAGTGGTAATACTAGAGACAACTCTCCTTCTATCAGTAGGAAAATGTGACAATCCTTGTTGTCTCATATATGATCTCTAGCAAACTCTTTGTCATAACAGACTTAGTGTATACTTTTTTCTTTGATCTTATCTTATCTTTTTCATCTTATCTGATTGTGCTTACCTCCTGCTCTTCTTTCTGATCAGATCTAAACCCTTTTGGCTATTCTGTCACATGGTAATTGCCATGTCTTTCTAACACATGTAGCCAATGCCCTTTTAATCACCAAGTGATTCTTTTCATCTTCATGCTATGCATGGCTATGGCATAGCCCACTTAATTACCACTGCTGCAGCTTCCCTTCCATTTGATCTGCCACTTGCAGTATCAAACATGTTATTTATTTCCACTCCCCTCAGCTCTAGAGACTGTGGTGTGCTTTTATTGCTATTGGATAGCTACAACATGGACTTATACCTTAGTGTTCAATACACAGCAAAGTACCTAATCAGGTATTAGGGTTAGCAATACATGTACAAACAGTAGAATAGTATATAAACCCCAAGAACAATGCTGAATAGATCTCCAGTCTAGTCTCTTGGATTACCACCAGAACTTGACTTCTAAGCTTCACCACCCCCAACTCTTTCCTCAACAGAATGAGTTAGTACCTTCCATTTCTTTTTAGCTGATAGTTGTAGTAGACCAGTTCAAGCTCTTTGCAAGTTCTACCATTTCAGGAAAAGCTTAGAAGGATGCTCTAGCTTGATGTTTTTCTTATCTGAAAGGAATTTCTTGATGACCCTGGCCACAGTAGACTTTTCTAGGCCAACCTGAGAGGAAATATTATGAATAGAGAGGCCAGATTCAGTAAGGGAGAGGATATTGACTTTAGTAGAGGTAGAAATTGAAACAACCAAAACTCTTAAAGTCGAAGGACCAAGTCTACTACAACTATCTTAGTAAAATGAAAGGAATAAAAAGACTAACTTGTTCTGTTGAGGAAAGAGTTGCCTTGAGGGGTGCTTAGTAGTCAAGTTCTAGGAAAACACCAAGAGACTAGACTGGGAATCAACCCAGCTTTGTCCTTGGTCTTATATACTACTATCTATTTGTACATGTTTTGTTAACCTTAATACCTGATTAGGATAGCTGAGTTCCAATCTATGGTAAAGTTTGTGTCCATGTCTATGCCATCCAATGGCAATAAAGGTGTACCATAGCCTCTAGGGCTGAGGGAAATGAAAATGAAAAGAAGTTTGATACTGCAGGTGGCAGATCAAATAGAAGAGAAGCCACAGCAGCAGTAATTAAGTGGGCTATGCCACAGCCATGCACTGCATGGAAATGAAAAGAATCTCAATAGAGATTAAAAAAAGGCACTGGCAAGGCAGTTAGAAGATCAGAAGACATGGTGATTGCTATGTGAAAGATTAGCTAAATGGGAATAGATCTGATCGGGAAGAAGAGCAGAAGATAAGCTTTGATTAGATAAGATAAAAGAAAAAGATAAGATCAAAGAAAAGAAAGTTCATGCTAAGTCCATTTGACAAAGAGTCTACCAGAGACTGTATACAAGACGGCAAGGATTGTCACAGAAATAAATTTCATGGTGATAATGAAGTAGCTAAATAGCACATCATCTTTATATACTGTATATTTACATAAGTAACCAGGGTCAAGGCATAGCATCCATCAGAAGCTGTTAAAGTCTTATGTTATTTACCAAATTATGAATAACAGCATGATGCTTAAATAAATGTTCCAATAACATGTCATTTTAAAATGGCTATATCTCAGTGCCATAACAACCAAATCACATGATCTAAGTGGTGTTAGAATGCCAAGAGCAAGTACATAATCTAAGCAAAATTCCCACAGGTAATTGCAGTGCACTGCACACACTATATTTTAGTTAGTTATTACAACAGTTTTGGAGCTCACTATACTGTTGTGCCCTGTATTTTAGTTTCTATTCTTGGTCTACACAATCCACATAGTCTTGAGTCTGCTGCAGTCTCTGCACTGTGTCCCTCTGCCCTTAGCATCTTTAAGTTCAATCCAGCCCAAGTCCACTCTCATACCCTTCATTCCAAGTAGTAGACTCAGGCTACTCATGTAACACAAGTAGTCTGAGTCTGCTACTTGGGGACAAGATGGTATAAGGGATGACTAGGTTTGGATGGAACTTAAAGGTGCTAAGAATGAAGAAACATGGTGCAGAGGCTGTAGTGGACTCAAGATTATATATAATTGCATAGACCAAGAATAGGAAGTACTGTATAGGACATGGTGGTATAAGTACTATGATGGAACATTATAAAATATAAAGGAATATAGATAACTAAGCCATCATCAGAAAAACAGCTGCAAAGTGAAGAGTGTCCTAAGATATCAGTAACAAATGAAAGGAGAAATCATAAAGCAATGAATGCTGTGGAACAAGATGACACCATCAAGAGAAAGTAAAGGTCATTGTATCATATGAAGAAGAGAGGCATATACTGGGAAACAAAGAGAGATATTAGGAAAGTGTAATAAAAAATGTAGAGAATTGTAACATACCTCAGTTTGAATATCAACTTAGTCTCCTCCAGACAACTCTAATCTTAAGCCTAGTGCTCATCTTTCAACTCCAAGGATAGTGAGTACAAGAGTACAGCACATAAGTCCTGCACCAAAAGTTCTCATCCACTCCATTTCACCCTTCTTCTTCTTGCCCTCTCTCTGTTACTCTGTTCTAGACCTCATTAAACTTGTCTAGAGGAACCAGATTTGACAGTCATTCTAAATAAATTGATCAATTGCCAGAGATAAAGAACAAACAAGATAAAGCAATTGCAGTATGAAAGAAAGTACTTGCTCTTGACATTCTAACACTGCTTTGATCATGTGATTTGATTATCATGCCACTAAAATATGGCTATTTGAAAATGATATGTCATTAAAACACTTATTTAAGCATTATATTGTCATTTAGTATTTAGTAAATAACATAAGATTCTAATAGCTTTTAATGGATGTTATATAATGTCCCTGGTTACTTATATAAATGACATAATTCTCAGATATATAAATGGGCTATATCCCACTTAGTCAACTTAACATCATTATAAAATCCATTCCTATTTCTATTAAAGCAAATATTCTCTTTCTTTTTGAATCTGACCTCTTTATTCATTAGATCTCCTTTCAAACTGGTTTGGAAAAGTCTACTATAGCCAAGGTCATCAAGAAATTCCTTTTAAAGAAGAACCTCAAGCTAAAACATTCTTTCAAACATTCTTCTACTAATAAAAGAAGAATTGTTTCTAGTATTACCACTGAAAAGGCTGAAAATGCTGTTTAAGCTATTCATCTTATTAATTCTACTCTTTCCTCTTCTATCTGCTCACAGACTGTTTGCACTGTGCTTAAGGCTGCTTTCTTAAAGGCTATAGTTAAGAAAAAGACACCTTTTTTGTCTATGAGACATAAAAAACAAAGGCTAGCCTTTGCTCTTAAGTATCAAAACTGGACTGTGGAGAACTGGACTAGGGTTATTTGATCAGATAAGACCAAGATCAACAAGATTAAATCAGATGAGAGGAGATATGTGTGAAAAATGGCAGGTGAGCCTTTGTAGAACAAAGAGATTAAAAGAACAGTAAAGTTT
Organism: Xerocomus alliaceus; assembly: GCA_038094415.1. Taxonomy (NCBI): domain Eukaryota; kingdom Fungi; phylum Basidiomycota; class Agaricomycetes; order Boletales; family Boletaceae; genus Xerocomus; species Xerocomus alliaceus. The sequence continues at coordinate 15,063 of JBBPUB010000161.1, read as the reverse complement.
AAAGAAGATTTTTTAATGATTTGGGGATGTATGGGCTGGAATAGAGTGGATATTTTGGCAGAGGTGAAGGGCCATATGGATGCTGTGCAGTATGTCTCCATTTTGAAAGGTAGTCTGCTTTCTAGCATGGAGTATTCTGGCATTTTGTCAAGTCTGGGTCCTCCAGACTAGTCCGATGATGTCCGGAATGGAGTTGCAACAGGAGGGTGAGAAAAGGATGGGTGGAACGGAGGGGGCAAGGACATTTGGTGCAGGACTTATGTGTTGCGCCCTTGTACTCGTTATCCTCAGAGTCAGAGGTCAGATGAGCATAGAGCTTGAGGTTGGAAGCATGAGGAGGAGACTAATTCAATATTCAAACTAAAGTATGTACAAGTTGGAGTACCATATTTATACTACGGAGTCCAGATGGATTAGTAATGGAATGTGACAGGTTGTCAAAGGTGAAACAGAATGAGTAATGATATATCAAAGTTGGAGACAGATTGGGGACATGCCCGAGACAGGTTGGAGACAAGTCAGAGACAGATGTCTGAGACAGGTCTGGGACAGGTCGGAGACAGATGTCGGGCTGTCATACTAAGCGAGACACCTGCTCAGAGAAACTAAGAATGAGAATAACTGAAGGAGATCATATGAATTGGGAATACAAGAGACGAGATAAGAGATATCTAGGAGATCATACCGGAGATCATACTGGAGATCATGCTGGAGAGTACCAGAGTACCAGAGTTGGAGCAGTATGTGACAGTATCCCCCCCTTAGGCCTGAACCCCTGAAGGCTGTTAGCCAGTAGACAATACGGAGTGGCAGAGCCTAAATTTTAATTGTGCCCCGATTTATAAGTCTGGTTAGCCTGTGGTTGCACCTTAACTTTGAACCAACACCATGTCCAAAAAACAACAACCATACGCCAACATCAAGGAGTGGGACGACACCCATCTCACAGAATGTGAGGACGACGACAATGCATTGTGGAACACAAAGGCGGTGGAGTGGAGGCAGAGGGTGAAGGCGAGGAAGGAAGAGGAGGCATGGAGGAAGGCAGAGGAGGAGGCACGGAAGGCGGAGCAGGCGCGGAAGGTGGAGCAGGCGCAGAAAGTGGCAGAGGAGGCCATGAAAAAAAGGGTAAGTGCTGCCCCATAGGAACCGACTGGGACTGACCAACCACAGGCGGCGGAGGTAACTGCTCAGCAGAGCCAGAGCAAGGGAAAGGTGTGGGCGCGAAGCGGCCCTCCTGCATGCCAGAGGTGCGATGAGCATGGGCTTGAGTGTCAGCTCAGACCAGGCAAGTCAACCTTGTGTGTGGAGTGCCACGAGGCAAAGGTGAAGTGCAAGCAGCCTGGAGAGGAGAAGCTGGAGTGGTGGAGAAAAAGGGCCATCGTGGAATTGGAGAGGCCAGCGAAGTGGGTGAGGATGGAGGGGAGTAGCGCCATAGCCAGGCCTAGTGGCTCCAGGGGTTCGGCTCCAGAGTGGGTGAAGGCCCTCTGGGGTATTTTAGAGTCGATCAAGGGGCTTCAGGAGGCAGTCTGGTCGCAAATGAGGTGGCAGATCCACCAGACACAGGCGGTGGAGAAGCTGGTATGGCTGAAGGTGGAGGAGGTGTATGGGTCGGGCATGGACATGGACACGGGGGTGGAGAGTGGAGCAGAGGAAAAGGTGGCAGTGGAGTTGGTGGAGTTGGGGGCAGAGGAGAAAGAGGCGATGAGGAGGGAGTTCGCGGAGGAGGAGTCGGGAAGTGAGTCTGAGTCGGAGGCGTAGTGTAGGTAGAAGGACATCGCAGGTAACTATAATGGACATGTTTTGGCCGCACAGAGCGAGATCAAATGGAATGATCAAGCGGAGGAAGGACCGGGCCTGTCTGGGTACTGCAGATGAAAGTCATCAATGAGTCCAGAGGCATGTCTGAGCTCCATGGCTAGAAGCCAGGAGGTCTCATCTTCAGTACCTTCATAGCCAGACCAGTGTACCAAGTATAACAGCTTGCAATTTCTTTGCCTACAGTCAATCTTTGAATCAAGAATTTCCACTATTTCATACTCCAATTCACCTTCTATTTCAACTGGAGGTGGCGGAGCCTGAGTCCAGTCCAGAATTGTGTTTGGAACTGAGGGTTCTAATTGGGATACATGAAAGACTGGATGTATGGACTTCATAGTAACCGGGAGTCGGAGTGTGAAGGAGTGCATACCAGCTTGGGCAATAATGGTATAAGGTCCTAGGTTTTTCTCCGATAATTTTTTAGAGGGGCGCATGGATCGGAAGTACTTAGCCTTGACGAAAACCTGGTCACTGACCTTAAAGTCTGGTGCCGGGGTTCGCTTGGCGTCAGTGGGACCTTGGTATTGTTTCTGAGCGGCAGCAATCTCCTCACAGAGGTAGGAATGAAGGGAGTCGAGGTCGATGGAGTATTCCTGCGCTCTGGTGGAGGTGAGGTCTCTCTCTGGATGTACTGTCAAGTTTGGATGGTAACCCTTGTTAGCAAAGAAGGAAGAAACTCCAGTGGTTGCATTCAGTGCGTTGTTGTACGTAAACTCTGCTAAGGGAAGGAGTTCAGACCAGTTGTCCTGTTGATAATTGCAATAGACCCGAAGGTACTGCTCCAGGGTCTGGTTCATACGCTCTGTTTGACTGTCTCCCTCCGGATGGTAACCAGAGGTGAAGTGGAGTTGGATGTCAAGGGCCTTTCTGAGTGAGCGGAAGAAGTGAGAGATGAACTCCAAACCTCGATCGGAGGTGATGTGAGAGGGAACTCCATGCTTTGAAAAGACATGAAGGAGGAAGAGTTTTGCAAGCTCCGGAGATGTCACCTTATCATCAGTTGGGATGAATATACATTGCTTGGAAAGGTGATCAACAACAACTAGGATGGCAGTGTGTCCAGAGGACGTGGGAAGTTGTTCAATGAAGTCCATGGATATGGAATTCCACAGCTTCTCAGGAATTGAGAGCTGTTTTAGGAGTCCGTAGGGCTTATGTCTAGGGACCTTGGCTCGAGCACAGGCTGTGCAAGAAGAGACATACTCCTTGATGAATGTCCGGATGCCTGGCCAGGTATATTCCTGATGGATTAGCTCCAAAGTGCGATTTTGTCTGAAATGTCCGGATAGTGGATGATCATGCTTATACTGGAGCACATGGAGTCAGAGGTTATCAGCATGCGGAACATAGATACGATTATCCAAATGGAGGAAGCCATTGGAGTCAACAGACCAGCGCGAATTGGGGTCAGAGTCAGAGAGGTGGATGGCAGCAATGGGGTCGGAGGGGAGGGCAGAGAGAATATCACTGTGAAGTGACTCGATGTCAAAGAGGGTGCTGGCCCAGAGAACCGGAGCTGCAAGATAAGTGGCCCGTAAGAACACAGCAAGCTGTTCCTGAGTAAAAATGGGGTGGAAGTTGTGGGGATTAACGCGAGCGTAGTCCCTATCCCCCTCTTTGGGGTAGACGTCCCAGCGTCTAGTAAGGGCATCAGGCTTGGCTCCAAGGCGTCTGGGGTGGAAACAAATGATCGGATTGAACTGGGAAAGGAACTCCAACCACCGGGCCTGCTGGCGAGTCAGAAGCTTGGTAGTGGCGAAATACTCCAGATTTTTGTGATCAGTGACGACATCAACCAGAGTTCCGGAACCTTCAAGGTAGTGGTGCCAAGTCCGGAATGCCTCATGGATGGTGAGTAGCTCCTTGTCATGGGTGTCATAATTGAGCTCCGGAGAATGGAGCGTCTAAGAGTAGTAAGCAACTGGCCAGATTTCCTCATCCATACAACGGATAGAGAGGATACCAGCAATAGCGTAGTCGGAGGTGTCAGTTTCTACTATGATCAGAGCATCCGGAACCCAGTGGGTAAGGATCGGAGCCGAGGTAAAGGCATCCTTGAGTGCCTGGAAGGCGGAATGACAGTCTGCAGAAAAGTTCCATGGAGTACCCTTTCATGTGAGTTGGGTCAGGGGAACAATGATATCAGAGTAGTTATGAATGAAACGCCTGTAGAAGTTCACAAAACCCAAGAAGGACTGGATGTCCTTGACTTTCCGAGGCTCAGGCCAATCTAAGATTGCTTTAACCTTTTCCGGAGACATGGTAAGTCCAGAGGGAGAGAGTTGGTATCCGAGATAATCAGTGGAGTCAGTGTGGAATTCACACTTATCTGGGCGGGCGTAAAGTCCATGTTTGCAGAGTCAATGGAGCACTTCTCAGACATGCTCCTTGTGGGAGGCCTTGTCCGTGGAGTAGATGAGGATGTCGTCGAGATAGACTATAACACAAACATCTAATAGATGAGTGAAGATGGTGTTGACAAACTGCTGGAAAGCTGCTGGAGCATTGGTGAGACCAAATGGCATGACTAGCCACTCATATGAGCCATAATGGGTCTGGAACAAAGTCTTCCATTCATCTCCCTCAGCAATGTGGACCAGGTGGTATGCATGCTGGAGGTCAATTTTGGTATAGATCTTAGCTCGGCTTGGAGCGTCTAGGAGGTTGGAGATGCAGGGAAGGGAATAGCAGTCTTTCTTCGTGATCTTGTTAAGTCCTCGAAAGTTGATGCAGAGGCGGAGGGAACCATCCTTCTTGCGGACAAAGAGGACCAGGGCAGCATGGGTGGAAGAGGAGGGGCAAATGAACCCATTAGCTAGGTGTTCATCGAGGAACGTCCGGAGTGACTCAAGCTCGGAGGTGGAGAGGAAGTACATGGTGCCCAATAAAGGAGATGTACCTTCTTCCAGGTTGATCCTGAGATCGTGTTTGCGGTGTGGAGCAAGCTTAGAAGCCCTGCTTTTGCTAAAGACGTCTGCGAAGTCATGGTAGTCTGGAGAGACTCCAGAGAGATCAACAGAATCCAGAGTTGTGGAAGATGCACAGAGTTGGGTATCCTTGGGGTGGAGTTGCAGGCTAAACTGTAAGGAGCCCTGAAGGCGACAGGCCAATACAAAGGCAGGTGCATTGATCAGCGCAATGGGCGGAGCCTTGCAATCACAGAAACACGGTGGATCAGGGGGTGTGGGGTCAGCCAGAGGAGGTAAGTCTGAAGGCTATGGGGTAGAGCTCAAAGTTGCTGGCAAAGTCTGTCCAGATGGGCGAAACGAGATACTGCTCGAAACCCAGTCAATCAATGGATTGTAGCGGGTGAGCCAGTTGTGTCCTAGCACAAGGGAACAGGATCTATCCAGCGGAGTGACGTAGAACGTTGTTGGAGTGATGTCACCGGTTTCAAAATGAATAGAGAGGTCGACAGCGTGAGTAATGGTGGAGTTGAATGTTCTATTGAAGAGCCAGAGTTCAAGTGGAGGGACAGGGTATGGGGAAAGTCCGTGATCATTAACGAATGAGGTATCTATGAAACAATCAGACGATCTGGAGTCTACGAGTGCGGGGAAGGTTGGGATGTCATAGAAAAGGACTGAGATGGTAGGCATGAGGGAGTGGGGATCTGAGAGAGCGGACGCGTTGAGTTGGACCTCCTTAGGTGCATGGGCGGAGTCAACACAACCTCAAGTCCGTGCAGAGTCTACGAGGCTGCTGACTATTTTTTTGCCTCTGTACTAGAGGCCTCTGGTTTGACTTCTGGAGTTGTGGTTGTAGCCATGCGAGCCTTGGATGCCCAGGATGATGACTTCGGGCACTCTTTAGCCTTGTGGCTGGCTTGACCACAGAACATGCACAGATTATTATCAAAGCGATGCTTTCGCTCAACCGCTGTGAGCTTGCTGTCCTTACCTAGCTTGGACGACAAGTCGGGTTTGGGGACCGTGGAGGTTCTGGAGTTGGAGTGACTGCTGGAGTTGGAGGCCTTAGAGTCTTTTGTGGAACTCCTAGGCTTGGAGTCCAAGGTGGGAGCAGATGAAGACGGGGCTGTGGATGTGGTGGCCTTGGAATTACCATTTCTGGAGTTAGACCCAGGAACCTTGTTGGCCCTAGAAATCTCTTCCCTACGTTCCCAATAGCGATGGTCAATCTGCTGTGCTAAAGTGCGAAGGTTGTGGAGGTCACTTGGTTTGCCAAGCCGAGACAACTCATCCTTGATGCAATCGGGAAGTCCAATGTAGAAACTGTGGCAGAGCACTCCAGGACCCCATTCCCGGACTTGGCTCGCCAGGCGGTTCCACTGGACTACGTAGTTGGAGATGCGTTGGGAATCCTTCATGCAGAGTTGCTCAAGCCAAGCCTCTGCATCGCCAATGGGATCGTGCGGACCGAAGTTAGACTGGAGTTCGTACAGGAATACTTCCCAGCTGGTCATCCAGAGCAGACAGAGCTCCAGAGGTTCGCTGCCGACAAGATCTAGCTCAAAATACTCAAGGGCGACTCTCTTGAGATAGGACTGCACAAAAGTGACTTTGGCACGATCATGGCGGAAAGACTTAGGATTGGCTTGGAAGTTCAACTCGCACTGGACGATGAAGGGACAGAGTTTCCGGGGATCCAGTCCGTCAAACAGATCTGGCTCCCGGACTTTGGTTTTAGGAGTGTCAGAGGACTTATGCCAGAGTGCCTGCCGGGTCATGTCCCGGATGGCATTGGCGAGTTGGTTAAATGGTTCAAAAGCCAAGGGTACGTTGTTGGGCTGCTGCTCATTATCATCGTCAAAGGGGTCACCCGGGTCTGAAGGATCGGGTGGTTCTGAGGGATCAGTTGGAGGATCATCACCGTCATCATCTCCGGGGATCGGAGGGGCCAGAGCATAAAGACCTTCTTCTCTGGGGACTGGATCGTCCCGGAGTTCACAGATTCAGGGGGAGGCAGGGCCCGTTTCCGGTAGCAGAGTGAGAGGAGAGTCGAAAGGACCAGAAGAAGTGGTGCAATGACGAGGTGCAGTGGAAATGGATGGGAAAGTCACGGGTCTAGCACTAAGGCTGTAGAAGTCACCAGGAATGGTGCAAGAGGAGCCAAAGACCAACTCGAGCTGTTGTCGGGATGTCTGGGTGTGCAACATAGTGAGTATAACGAGTACAAGTATGAGTTTGAATATACTGTCAAGTCCAGGTCCTCCAGACTAGTTCGACGATGTCCAGAATGGAGTTGCAACGGGAGGATGAGGAAAGGATGGGTGGAACAGAGGGGGCAAGGACGTTTGGCACAGGACTTATGTGTCATGCCCTTGTACTCATTATCCTCGGAGTCAGAGGTCAGATGAGCATAGAGCTCAAGGTTGGAAGCGTGAGGAGGAGACTAATTCAATATTCAAACTGAAGTATGTACAAGTTGGAGTACCATATTTATACTACGGAGTCCAGATGGATTAGTAATGGAATGTGACAGGTTGTCAAAGGTGAAACAGAATGAGTAATGATATATCAAAGTTGGAGACAGATTGGGGACATGCCCGAGACAGGTTGGAGACAAGTCAGAGACAGATGTCTGAGACAGGTCTGGGACAGGTCGGAGACAGATGTCGGGCTGTCATACTAAGCGAGACACCTGCTCGGAGAAACTAAGAATGAGAATAACTGAAGGAGATTATACGAATTGAGAATACAAGAGATGAGATAAGAGATATCTAGGAGATCGTACCGGAGATCATACTGGAGATCATGCCGGAGAGTACTGGAGTACCAGAGTTGGAGCAGTATGTGACACATTTTTAAAAAGAACATTATTTTTCAACAAAATAATGACTTCAAACACTGCTCTAAAAAAGCTCAAGATTGATTTGAATCTTATGGAATTAGAATTCTGGACTGGCCAGCACAGTCTCCAGACCTTAGTTTTATTAAGCATGTCTGGAAAATCCTAAAAAAAAAGCTTAATAGCTATCCAAAACCAGCAAAAGAAGTATGGAAACTTTAGAAGAGGATTGTAGTGGAGTGGGGTAAGATTAAGGTTGAGGAGTGTCAGAAATTGATTAAAAGGATGCCTAGGAGGCTAGAGGCAGTAATCAGAGCCAAAGGAGGGCACACTAAATAGTAAATGTCTAAAGTTGAAATGATGCTCAAATAAGTGTTTCAATGACATGTTATTTTAAAATAGCCATATCTTGGTGGTATGGCAACCAAATCACATGATCAAAGCAGTATTAGAATGCCAAGAGCAAGTACTTTCTTTCATACTGCAATTATTTGTTCTTCATCTCTGACAATTGATCAATTTGTCCAAAATGATCAAACATTGGGACACTTTTTTGAGCCACTGTAGTAATAAGAACTCTTATTTATCATGTCATTACATAGATAGTGGAAATAGACCATGTTCTTAAACAGATTGTGTGGTTGTTATATGACATGGTCTAGAAGGATTATGATCAGGATATGTAATAGAAATCATAAATCCCAACACTACCAATGTATGATGAGCATGGTGTTGGAGTGATTGCTCGTAGTCCTCGTTCACCGCTTACATAATACGTTATTTAGATCGTCCGTCGTACCGTAGTTCTTTCTCTGTCTACTATCGCGAACAACTGCGTCGTCGCCTCGTCCTGCCTGATCCGCTCGTTGCCACAGTCCCGACGACCGACTTTTCAACACATGGGGACAAAGTCATCAGCTAACATGGTGTTCAAGGGTCCTCACAAAACAAAGTAACTCAATTGCCTTTCATGATGTGCCGGAATGCCGGTTGCGATTCACATTCTGTGATTAGGACACAGGTTTGTTTTGGTGTATTTTCGCACCGCAGCAACCCTACAAAAGACCGCATCTCAAAGGACGCCGATGCAGCATTTTATCACTCTCATCCACTCATCGACTCCACCATGTCTGCAATCTTGAATGTCCACGTTCTGCCTACTCAAATGCGCACTTTCTTGGGGTTACCTTCAAAGTTGTTCAGGACGGTAGGGGAAGCCAGTTCTCATCTGTTCAACACTATAGTGGAGGCCAGCCCCCATGTGTTCGATGCGGTATTGTCGCAAACTGTGAACGCATCGAATGCCGTGAGGAATTTTGGTGAGTCTCGACGGCTTCTCTTGTGGGGTCGAGACAAACTCTGAAATACTATTTCGACTTAGTTAGAGCGCACCCCCGGCTCATGACTGCTCTTGTAATTTTCGCACTGGCTATGACTGCCCTTGTAATTCTCGTACTGGCTGTGATTGTCCTTATAATTCTCGCACTGGCTGTACCTGCCCTTGTAATTCCCGCACTAGCCGCGACTGCCCCACTACTGGCTCAGGCTATCGTAGGGTTATTGGGCTTTGGAGCGACTGGTGTACAAGCTGGTATGTATTGTGTCAACGCTTAAGCTGTTTAAAGATGTAACGTGGTTTTACCACTCCTAGGATCGATTGCGGCATGGATACAGTCGACCTTCTATGGCGCATATGTACCCGCAGGTTCGATATTCGCCTACCTACAATCGCTCGGCGCAGTGGCACTGGTGTGACACAGATGTCATAGTGTAAAACTGATTCAGTCCTGCTATGTACTATACCCTTATTGCTCTAAACCCTTGGAATTGGTGGCACCCATAATGCCGCAACCTGCAATAATGTTTTGCAAATTGTGTGAATCATTTGTCAACACTGTCTGCATCACGTTACCAGTTATTGCACCAAGCTTTATAGGATGCACTTCTGGATGTGACTAGGATAAGACCTATGTGATCACATTTGAAATTTGAGTCCATGTGTGCAGTCAGCATCAACTCCTTCAAGTAAGTTGTGCAGGCATGCTAGGCTATTATTAATTTATCCCCAATCCTTTTTGTGATTGTCCATGTTGCAGCTGTGCATGAAGTTCTTTCTTCTGTACAGTCTTTACCAGCCGTTTGAGCCAACACTACCATTTGAGCCAACCAGAGCTTATATGTCATCTACACAATTGTACATCATTTCAAATGTGTGATAATTGAAACCTTCCATTTGTTGTGTGTGGTCCAGAATCCAAATAACACATGTTGTTACCTTCAATGAAATGTGTTTGCACCGAATTGTGTACACACGGTCAGCATACGGTTCAGCTTTGTAAGCTTTACATGCACACAACATAAGTTGAACTCATAGCTGGGATTTTTGGATGGATCAGACAAATATGCAAGTTGCCTGTTCAATGCTGGTCAAGGAGGTCACAGATAGCTTGTTATCTCGTTATCACTAAATGATTAACCAAAAAGGGAGAAAGTGGGATCTCCTTCGAGGACCAATGACATTGTGGCGCCGGTAAGTAAGGACACCGTTCGCTGTCAATAAACTCTCATACTCTTTGTTTACTCGCATTCCTACGACTATGGTTGGTTGCCGAGTGGAGATGATGAAAACCTGGAAGGCACAGGAGTCAGCACGAAAGGAAACAAATGAAGAAAAAAAGAGACTGCACAAGAAAGCGGTTGAAGAATGGGGAGCAGAGAAAAGCCTTGCAAAGGCCGAAGGACGACGGACTGGTTGGCTAAGGCCCAAAAGGGGACCATTGGAGAAGAAGATCCCGAAGCCGACACTTCATGCATGCCGTTGAGCTCACAGCTGTTGTCGGTGATAGTGAGTCCAGTGGGTCGGAGGAGAGTGATGATGACTGATATCGTGAGAGCACGGTAGCGTTGTGATTGGGTGGTGTTATCAAGTAATATGCCTCATTTGGAGATGGCTCAAACAGTGGTCGAGCGGCGATAAGGCCTATTCTATTGATGTCTATATACTATGTGAACCACCTGCACGATGCAATAAAAAATATAACAAGACTATCAGACCCATCATACAATAGTTTCTGTGTGTTACGATCTAAAAAATTTGATTCAGGAAGCGATTTACAATGGGTTGAAAATCCCCTGGCTCAAACGGGCGGTAATGACTGTATTTCCATTCGTTTGACTCACGTTCGATGTTCTGTTCTTTTGAAACTGGTGCTTATCACCCTCTGCCATCAGGTGATATGTATGCCTCGAAGACTTGCTCGAAGATGTCTAAGTCACCAGACTCGGAACACCGACCGAGAGTGTCACTGAAGTACTGACCCCCCGACTAAGTACGTCAGTCCAACGCACCGTATATCCCACCATGCTAGGGAGCCATACTATCGACGTATCACTACAACCATCGAGAGAAAAGTCTGGCCCCGACCAAGCGATACCAGAAAAGAATGTGGCAAACATCGACACGAATTCTGCTTCAAAAGTAGAGTCGACCACATCAATCGAGAGCGGGAGTGGAGGCGTCCGTCCCAAGCTCACGGGTGCTTGACTCGGAGGTACTTTGATATTGGGGAGAGCGGTGCAATGTTAGATAGGATCAAGAAGGTCATGATAGATTCTCAGTCGAGTCCACGATGAAAGTCCAGTATGAATCGGATACGCCATGTGTAACTCCAAAAATCAAAAGGCATCTTACTGGCACTCGGTCCAGTTAAGCGTTCTTCTAAACGAAAATCACACCTTAACGTCGTAGAATTCACCAACCTACATAATATGACGAGTACTTGCAATGATCTCATCACGTTTCCTAAGAGTGTTTGATGAGATGTTTGGGAAGACACCGCACTAACGAGGAAAGGTCAGCTGAGATTCTCCAGAGTACAACTAGTGCTGGTTCTTTAAACGTGCGACACGTCCTGGACAGAGCAGCTAGATTGTAAGTGGACTTTTTTTACAGGGGTACTTGTCTAGGACCTGGGGAGAACATCAATCAAGAAAGTATCCCTTATATCTGAAGTGCATGACACATCCTCTCACCAAATAGAACGAGGCCGCGAAACGTCGAACAAGGAATGGGGATAAAAGGCTCTGATGGCGCACAATCCACTGAGGGTACACAAAGAAAGTTAGAAGCATGTATGTAAGAAACAATCTGCAACGTTGCAGTTGAAAGTCGCGAGGTCCAGTCTTTGACCTCTTGCTGCACTAGGATTAGTGCAGGGATTAAGCGAGGGTAGATCACATAGTCCCTTTTCGAGGTTACTTATGGATCGGATGCGACGTGTGTAGTTTCGAAGGATATCCCACTCAGTCTCGGAAAGCGATCTACTAAACGAATACTACTCCGTGGAAGAGTGGAAAACGAATAAATAAATATGTAAACAAAGCGAGACAGATACTTGCAGTGGTCTCACCATGTTTTCTTCTGGTAATCGATCAGATGCCTCGGGGAGACACCTTGCTAGCGGGGACAAGTCCTTCAGGGCACTCCAGAGCACATTCAACGCTGGCTCTTTGAATGCGCGACATGCTCTAGCCAGAGCGGTTAGATCCGTTCTAAAGACCTCTCTTGGCTTATGTGTCCAGAATTGAGCACATCGGGGACAGGTAGTCAAAAATGTTGAGAAGTATCTCTTGTATCTCGAGTGCGTGATGCCCTGAGGCACTCGAAACGAGCCTGAATGGAGTTGCCGAGGTTGCCAAGGCGAGAAGCCTTGCTGAGACTACTGTGGGGAGTGAGGTCAATAGCATCCCTAAGCATCAAAATTGCGTCGAAGTCACCTAGCTCCCCAATGCACTTGAACCGAGCAAGAAGAGAGGTCAAGGTTGCTAAGATAAACAGGCTTGTCTGGGTGATCACGAGGCGCAAGGTTAACAGCACTCCTGCGCCTCAAAATTGCTTTCTCGAGGTTACTCAGCTCCTAGGTGATTGAATAGGCACTGCAACGTTAGACTGAGGTTCGCCAATCCTTCGCAGTATCGGTCGTCCCTAACCACAACTGGAGATTTAAAATCGATGGGTCCTCGTTGGTTACACGTGAGGCTGAGTCTTTTTTCGCAGATGACTGGCCAGCTGGCTGAACAGGATCCACTCTACATCCTGCATCAAGTTGGAGCATGAACGTCGCAGCTCGGTTTCATGACTCCGTCCTTCTCCATGCTCCATAAAATGTATAAAAGCGTCATGGCCTTCATCTATTGCGCCCTCTAGCTCGGCCGGAGATTCTATGGATGACTTTAGACGTATGCGTATACTCTGATCAACGAGAATCGTATCAATACAAGTTGCCCACTCACGTAATGGACCATTAATTCAGGACCACCTTCCTTTCCCTGCTGCCGTCCCGCATATTCGGAGTGGAAGTCAAAACACTGGGTGTCTATGCTGTCCTGAGGATAGGTCAGTCGGGAAGGTAACAGCGAGATCTCGAAACCCACACTTGAGCTTGAACCACGTCGTGGACGTTCTTTTCGGTGCCCGATCTGCTGTCCATCGTTGCTTGGATAGGAAAGTGGTCTATTCAAGTATGCAGCGAGAGATACCTGGCTCCAAGCGTTTTTCACATAATTCTTACGTGCTTCCACAGCAAGCCGAATTTTCTTCATGTACAGCGGACAGAAGACCACCACTGGGGGTAACTCTGGCCCAAGGTCCCAGTTGCAAGTGAATTGATTCTTGGGCTATCAAGAATATCACTTCCACGTGATCTGCTTCTATTCAGGCGTTGTCCGCATTGGGGTTGCCCTCAACCCTGCAAGTACAAATACCCGCTGGTGGAGGTGCCTTATCAGACCAGCACTACGTCAATAAGCTTCCCTGAGAGTCAGTGATGATGCCATACCTTCATGTTATGCACGTTCAGTTCAACGTCAAAATCAACGACGACTCCGGTTCAGGTGCTTACCGTGATCTCGCCACTTGGAAACCTCAAGATCGTGAGTGCTAATTCTCCATACTTGTCAGGTTTCTGACTAATACACAAGTGGGGCCTGGATGGCATTACCTTGGGCCTGCTGCGAACAACGGCGAATCAGGGGGCTGCGATGGTGTTATTGTCAAGGCAGCCAGCTGGAATAACATACCAGCCCTTGTTCCCATAACCACGTGGAAGAAAGTGTGGAGCGACGCAGACCCTCCTAATCCAGTCAACTATGCACTCTGGAAAGGTCTTCCTGCACCTGAACACCGAATAGATTATACAGCTGTCGGTGGCCTTTTCACTTGCCATTCTGACCCAGCTGGCCCGAGCGAAGAAGATGCCAAGGGCATGATGGCTATTCATAAAGATTGCCTGGTAGTGGTTGATGCTGGAAGGCGGATCTGGAATGATGCAGGAACACAGGCTCCGCGGAATGGGTCTGTGTGGGCGATCTCGGTGGATGGCCATCTTCAGGCGATTGAGACGGGGGCATTTGTTCCTGCTGACGGACATAATACTCCGCCCAGGAACACGTATGCACTTGCCAGGAACAATATCAGTCGTTCAAGGCATTATGGCGATACCCAAGGAAGGAGTAACTAGTAGTCACCTTAAAATGCTCTCAGTCTTACAAGTAACAGATGTAGCTTTCACTTACGTAGTAGATTTGATATGGAGCCAACTTCGGTACGACGTAAAGGTACAGTAGGTCAGCATCCTTGGTTAACTGATGACTATTTGGAGAACGTCAATTTGGGGCACTAACGCTATGATACTAGATCCCAGGCCGTTTAACGGTTCAAAGAAGCAAAGCTATAGTAAGGTGTGATGGAACATAAACTGACTCAATTTTGAAGATATTAGGTCAGCGGGTACAAACACTCGAACTAATAGAACCCCCCCTCTTCAAGCCTAGATTGCCTTATTCATGTCCTGGGTGCTACTGCGTATCATTTCTGGCAAGAATCGTATCAGCCTAATCACGCGGACACAATCCCTTGCCAACACGGGCATCCCAGGACCCTTGAATGATCCAAGTTGGACCGTTAAAGGGTTAATGCTTATTGCCCGACTTCGACCTGGAATCTGGATCTATCGGACGCTAGGGACATTCTGTCCAGTGGTAGATGAAGAACAGACACCTGACGAGAATTCTCCAGGTCGAGCGCCATCTGCCAGCATCCTGCACACCGACGACCCTTCTCGAAACCTTCCTGTCCTTCCATGATTTCCGTTGGTGCGACACCGTCATTGGACGAGAAAAAATTGCCGAGTACTTTCAGCGTGACCCATGTTACTTGCACACATGGCAGTAAATCGAAAACGAGCACCCAAAATTGAATCTGTTTCGAGGCCGTAAAGATAACTTTGTACTCGGATCTAGACTCGGAAACATCCAGGACATCCAGGATAAAAAAGGGGCCCCTGAGCGCAGCTTCCTACACCGCTGCATCCACCCCCTCCCGCCTCTGTACGACAGGGATATCCAATGCGAACCATGTATCCGTTGGTTTCCTCAGCGACAATAACATCGTCACTACCTTGATAACTCCGACCCACCCTCCGCTTCGACCCTCAT
>JBBPUB010000160.1:0-20650 GCA_038094415.1 Xerocomus alliaceus | reverse complement strand
ACTCGGAGTAGACGGTTGCACGTTTTTGTTCTGAGGAACAGGCTTCGTCGACACCATGGCAAGTGGGAAAGTGCACTTTTTCTGATCATGGGGTTATCGAGTCGCTGTTTATAAGGAGTTCGGCTCGTCGAGAAGCCTGCGTCCAGAAGCTTGGTCGCTGATTACTCGAAGCGGCTGATTCATAGATCCTGGTTGTGTTCTCGCGGTTACTGTGGAGTCTCGCCACGTAGTACCCACTCACTGAATCGTCCATGGTGGTCTTGGGTTGGCCTCCTGGACATGATTTTCGTAACACGAGGTGGTCGCTTACGAACGACTTTGATAATTGTGGCGCTTCCCAAATTCCAACTCGAAGGTTCTACATAGTACAATCGACTCCCTTATAACCCATACCCCTTCGGAGACCTCTCGTAGGATCGCGGCACGAGACAAGACGGTCTGGTCACCAGACTACTCTACATCACGCAGGACTAAAAAGCATGCTTGGGTCTCAGTGGGTAAATTGTAGCACTACCTCTAGACTACCTATGTTCCCTATAAGACATATCCTGCAGAATTGTTATTGGGTCTCCAGCACCACCAGAAGGGGTATGGGTTATAAGGGAGTCGACTGTACCTAGTACCGTGCACGGGCTCTTCAACTTGGAAGTTCGCATTGCCGTCTATTTCCCTGTTTCTCTGATCAGGCGACCTTGAGCTTGAGAAACTGGCACAAGAACGAAGAAAGCTTCATGAGTACGGGAGACATAACTACAGTAATCACCCCCAAAGAACTGTTTCCCATATCTGTGCCTATCTACCTTTTTTTCTGCAGTCAACTAGGTGGCCTGATGATTTGAACGGGCTCGCGGTGTCACTGAGAAACGTACTATTACTTCGATCATTGTTGCTGGCACAATACCTCATGGGTTATAATCGAGCGACCTGTCGCAGAGAGTGCATATCGGGGTATTCAGGTACAATTCACCGAGAGTATCAATACAATGGAGGATCCAGGCACTGTTGACGTTTAGCATCCTTTCAGTTGGCTGGTATGTCATTCGGACTAGTCGACATCAAGTCCTTTTTAATTATATCAAGACACTAGGCTGAAAAGTTGTGCTTATGGCTACGTTCTATGCTTCCTACACTGCTCCGCATTCCTCGATGCCTCCTCGTACACCTGAACCCAATCCCTACATACGTGTGGCTGCGTCAGATCAACGGTCAGACTGGCGTCTATGACGGGTTCCAGGGTTACGTCCGCACGACAGAGTGCCATCATTCGCAAGTAATTCAGGCAATGCTGCACATGGTTGGCCTGCGCCTCGTATGTCCGATTGGCACCATCCTCGAGAGCGACTCGAAGACGTCCAAGGCAGTGTAGTTCATGGTACATCGTCAGGGCAAAGGGACGACGTTCTGGACCAAGACATACCCAGCCCTCCCCAACAGTCGGAAACTGCGTTTCCCACTGCTGTAGAGCGTCATCCCCGTCGATAGGGTAGTGAATGGTATCCTCCGGGAACATGACAACATCTTGAATCACCATTGGGTAGTATGCGGGGTAGTCATCTCCTACCCAACCTGTTCATGACGATGTAGTAAGCTTGCTGCCTGAACCGCGAGAGCTTGTAGACTGACTGTAGAGCGTGTCAGGCGTAGGGTCTCCCTTCCTGCTCACTGTGCTCCCTAGAGGTTTTCTCACGATGCTTGCGCTCCACATGGCAAGCAGAATCGCAATAGTGGACCAGAAGGCAAGCTCCCAGGATACGGATGTAGATTTTCTTACTGTCTCCATGTAGCGGTTATGAAGAGTCAGCGAGGTGGAGCTCATTCGCTCTGCTCTCGCACGTGAGACACGCCTTTATCTTGACTACGACACGGCGGTATGCTTTTGATGGCCGAATGGCAGTGATGTGAACACTTTTCATTCGTACACCTGCCCGTCACTTCACACAAGCACTGCACAAATGCACAGAGACCCTTGGCTATGAATTTGTCGACGAGCAATAGATATACGATCGCACTGACCTCTCTTAATACTTCTCTTCTTCTCGACCCCAGTAGTTCCAAGTCTCAAGAGAATCCCAATGCCCTTTTCATTTACAATTCCGTTCGCTGCTCCCCGAAATTCTGGGAGACATTCTTACCACCCTGTACCTGCTCCAGACGAGGAAACACTCCTGGCCTCGCCGGAAACAAAAGAAACGCATATCCCAACATCCAAGTGCAACATCTTTCTTGATCCCTCATTTTGGCTGACTGCATTCGCCGCTCTGTCCATTGCGATTACCATTCGGAGTCTCCTTGTCATCCAGTTATACTCGCAAGGGTCACACGTCAGTTATCTAGAGGCATCCATCAGTAATCCTTACAATGGGTTGGAAAAGCTCGTACGGAACGAGTCTTCACCATCATGGCCGCTTTCGTCCACCTATTACCCCGACTTCATCGGAGCGACAGAAGGCCCGTATATTCACCATACACTCAGCAATGGTTCCATCGTGCGTCTGGACTCAGAGGTATGTATATCCATCACGCCAAAGTTGCGGTCTACTCACCAATTCCTGCATGTCCTACAGCGCACCGTCCTCCTGCAGCACCGCGTTCGCGATTACGGCCTTGAGCACTGCGCCGTCAAGCTGGAGTTTTCCAATTCGACTGGAAATGGACACGGGCACACCGTAAGGGGATATGGACATATTGGGGAGAGCCCCTACCTCACTCTGTGGCGTTTACATGACATAGAAAACATGGCAGTCCTCGCCCCATCCGCACTTCCGTCGTCATTGCCCTCACGGAAAGAATTTCTTGGTGACATCGTCCTTGATGGAATGCATTCCGTGCAGTCACCTTCCTTCCAGTGCAATATGGGTTCCATTCAGACCCTGGTGATCGCCGTAGCTTGCGCGTCCGATCCTTGCATCATGGAGTTCCGACTCACACAGACCCCTCGGCGACAAGGTACTCATCCCTCGTTGATGGGTGTAAACTGGTTTCTAAAAACATAACCGCAGGATTCTGGCTAGTCCAAAGCGAGGAGAGGCTTACGCCCACATAAAGCAGTTAGCTACCACAACCTTGAATACCTCTGATAGACGATACTATACGGGTGGTCTACTTTACTGATTTTTACTCGAACCAAAGCATGCTCGCACGTTGAAAGCTCGGATCATGAACACAGCTTTCCACATACTTGGTGCCTGTGAGTCATTCGTTAATTCCTCCAAGCTCCACAGCCTGGATATGTTGCGTTTTCGGGCTGCAGGCAAATGCGCGGGGGCAGAAAGGGGTCAACGGTTGTGTACCAGTGTACGTCTGTACCTAGTGAGCGCAGTCTCCAGTCTTTAATGTGCCTTGATCCCCCTGCGGCATGGCCCCGCCATCACACGTCTTGTTTGGCTTGTCTGTCTCCGTTGTTTTCCGGGTACTCGAGTAAATACCGATATTAGTTCTAATGTCCGCGTTGACGTCTTTTCCTAAGCGGCCATTGACTAGGAGACACTCACCCGCCCAGAGCCATTGAAGCTGCCTTTACCTCGACCAGGTACGGAACCTTATTTGAAATTGAGCCAGTGAGCACCGAGCGATGCACTGCGTGGTGTTGATAGTATGCACACAGCAAGAACAATTCCAGGAACGACTGTTCTTCATGGTCCTCTCGGCCCTGGGTTCAGGGATCACTTACATGAAAAACGCTACTACTTGTGTGTTAATATCTCCGCGCATCAGTACATCACGAGTGAAATGTCCGAACGTCTCAGGATTGGCCTTGATGTGCTACACGAACTCGGAGTCCCGTTCTGAATCGGTAGTCCTAAAGGTGTCATGATGTGCGCTGTGTGGGTGTGTTGGGCGCGGTAGAAAAGCTCCGTCTCGATCATTCGCCTCGCATCGGCCTTGTCTATAACGTAAAGAAGATGGCCAGGCGGCCATGTGAGCACTGCGCAACCCACCTTGAGGTGCTGCGTGCCCGACGCTCTGTGCTAATAACCGCAGGGTCCAACCGTTATCCGTCTGAATTAGTGCATAATTAACCACCCACCTTCGATCCTGTGTGGTGGATACACCCATATAAACGTGAGGAAGCGAGCAGTATTTTAATTACCAGTCTCAAGTTCGCGAAAGCCCCATTTGTTTTTTCTTCTCAAATCGAGTCCTACTGTCATGTACTTCCCGTTGGGCCCTACCTTTTCAACGTTTTTCTTCCTCGCATCGTTCGTCCTCTTGACATGGACAACTGCCGCGCAAGGTGCTGGTGAGTCGAATGACTACTCACGTTCATATCATTGAATCCTCAGGCACGAAACGCAGTGATCAGAGCCGAAAGAGCTCGTATTGATATAATTGACGTCGGTACGTGGCGGTCAAGGGCAACAAGCGGTTCCTGATGACGATGCATTGCAGCGAAGAGTGGTCTCTCAACGCGTACAGATACGCCGGTGGATGACGCATGGTATACGGTGGCTGCTTGTGAATGGCTTCATTCAATACGGGAAGGACTTGTGACTAACATGAAGGCTGCATTACAGCAACAAGGGGGGAATCACTAGAAGGACGCGAGGATGACTCGGATTTCTCTAAGCGGGTAAATGTGCTAATGGTGGATGAGGTTGCCAATGTCCGGGATGTAGCAGTTGAACTCTCTACGGGTGAGTGTAATTAGCATAGAACTCGTAACGATAACTCATGCCAACCGGATGACGACAGCGACAGAACGCGATCCTTCAAAACAGCGGCACACCAAAGCTACCGATTCCTGGTACGCTCTTGTAGGCATCGTGACAAGTAAATATTGTTTCCCAACAGGTAAACTTACAACTCATGATGATCTATGTTATACAGGTAGTAAGACGAAGCGAGACGAACCCACTCGGAATGTAGATCCATCGACGGAAGATTTTGAATTGTGGTATACTCTCGCAGAGTGAAGTGAGTTCCGCCAAGTAGTAGTGGCCTGAGGTTGCTTCGTGTCAAGTTGCAGTGGACTCTTTTGATAATTTATCGGAATACTCTCAAGTTTTTGATGCCACTTATAGGAACGACACATTTTGTGTCTTTACTTATATACTTATTTGGAATTATTCTCTCCATCCGCTCCCTTTGGAACCTTACCATGGACCCATTCTTCACCCCGAATCGTTACAATACTGTATCTGAACATTAACTACTGGCCCTTTGTCTGCTGGTCTGGTAACCAGCCCATCTACACCTCCTTACATAGAATATAGGATTAGACACAGCTGTGAGAAATGAAAAAAGTACGTGACACAATGGTCGATCGTTTGACAGGGGTTGTGCTTGAATTTTACTGCTGATCTTGAGGATCCCTCGCTGTGGGTTAGTAAGAGCGGAGTCGATTACCTTCTTCCGTCCCACTGGCACCTTGTTCATTTGATTGGGCTAGTCTGCTACTTCAGTTTCTAGGCCATCTGCGCAACTCTCATCGCCACCATCGGTATTTCCCGTTCCCTGCGGGTTGTTGTGTTTGGCCGTCGTCCGAGGTTCAGGCGTCAAACCCTCGGCAACGTATAGCACAACTGTCGTGCAGGCAACAGCCCAATCCTATTCGTGCACCAGCACTGGTTGCTCCGACAATAAATATTCCACGCCAGTCCGCAGCAGGCGGCGATTTATCTAACCTACATGGCAATGACACTCGAGAGCGCCTCGTTGTATACGGGATCTATAATTACGACGTCACGCCCTGAACTACCCACTTGAGGCTGTTTTCTTCACGGTACCGGAATGGAGGTAAGAAGCCAGGCGTGTACTACTGGGAAGTCATCGTTGCATTTCCTTGACTGTGTCAAAGTCCAACTGTGTTCAGGGTTTTCTAGTTGGCGACTGCAACAAACTCACATTGCAGGCTACAGCATGCCAATCAGACATAAGACGTATATGCCTAGGTAAGATACAAGCAGCGGTCATAATTTCCACCTTGGTTGGCACCCCACCAAGTAGGGAAGAGATGAGAAGTGCCTGCTGCACCCTGGACAGCAAACGATAGGATGAATACCATAACTTGGGTACCACCGTCGAGGGCTGTCGAGCAGATCATGGGTTCGGATGTGCACATAATACCGAAAGGGAACACACCTGCACCAACGAGGTAATTGTATTTCTGGAACCAGCGAGGGTAGCGCGTTCTGATCCACCACTGGGAGATGAACGCGATCACAAAATAAGACGTGACCGATGTGTTGATGCCCGAGGCGAGCCAGCCGATCGCATACCCGGTGACAGGTATGTTCAGATAGTCAACTCGGAGCTTGGGCCAGTAGCGGTGGACGAGCCAGAATGGCACTGGCGCAGCAAGCCCGACTATGTATGACCACGGGACCCACTGGTACCTCATACCAGCGGAGAACAACTGGTGACCAAGCCCACCCCATGCAATGGCCTGGGAGTTGTATGATTGAGGTTGCTGCCCAGACCAGATATTCGTTCCTTGAACAGAAAGGAGGATATCCCGATGATTATCGACGATAGAGTTCATCAAGACTAGAGGTAATGTAAGGATCCGCGGGGAACGAGAGTACACGTCCTTACAATAATTCAAGATGGCACCCAGAAGAGTACCAGTGATCTGTGCAGTGAAAGCGGCACGAGGGGGTAGCTTGACATCTATTATGATACGTCAATCTTTATTAGTCGTAGCATTTCACGTAGGACCTACACTGTCCGATCTTGAGGTCACGAAGCAGCAGAATAGCTTGTGAAACACTGTCTGGAAAGAAAGCCAGTTAACCCACGTCTTATAAGTACATGGGAGCGAACTTACTGTAACTGAACAGAACAAAGTACATGTTAGCCATCGGCTTGCCAGGATGCAGGTATCCTGCGATCATTTGTACGAATGTCTCTATGCACAAACTAAGCTAACTAGGCGTTGACGGTAACGAAAGACTCACGAATCGGGATACTGACGCCAGTGATCGCAGACAATGCTCCCACAAATAGGATCAATATGATCGCCAAAAGCACAGATATGATAAAACCCCACCATGGTAAGGTGGAGTCGCTCTTGTAGATGACTATCTGAGCCACCACAAATGATACTACGAATATGGAGTAGTACCAGCTGTTTGGAGCATCAGGATACTGGAATATGGAAGAGCTCAGTGTCTGTTATGGGAACCACTGACGGACCGACACTCACCCTCAGCATTTTGGCGTAGTGAGGATCAATATCTTCATTCCCCTTGGGTTGCATTCGCACTCCATCGTCATTCCAGAACCTCCAGTTGACGTTACTCCACGTAAATTCTTGCCACTGCTTACGAAGGTTAGGGAAATACATCCAACTCCATGCATCGCGCAGGTCATCACGGTTCCAAAGGAGTAAGTGCGTGAAAGTAGCTGCAAGTCCTAAGTTTGTCGAAATGAGATTCACGACCAAAGTTCCAGCATAGTATGGTAATCCTTGCTCCACGAGGAGAGTAGGATCGACTTCGTAATTCGAATTCAAGACCGACAACTGGTCGTATACGGTTCCATTTTCGTAGAATAAGAGTGGAGACAGCTACAAATTCCAGTCGGTTAAGTTTCAGGTGTAAAGAGTACCCGCACGTACGAAAGGGAAATTCTGGGACTCCCATATGTTGTTGTAATACACAGAGATAAAGACAACCCTAAGTGGAGCACGTCAAACACGATTGAGGGTATATTCATTGCACACGCACACGCTTAGTATGATCCCAACAAGCATCGAAATCTATTCTCGTGTAAGCCGACGCTTTTGGCGATGCAATCTGCCCTTTACCTACCTGCGACTGTAATGGAATTGCCATAGGATTGAACATAGCGGAGATGTACTGCGAATTGAAATCAATTAAGATATAACGGCATCAGTCCTGCGTGAAATTTTACCTGCCAGTCAAAGCAAATGGAAAGAAGACCGAGCCCTTCATTACCGTTACTTCCGCCAAACACTTGGGTGACAGTTGCATTGTTTGGTACAGCAAGGCAAAAGATCGACAAGCCGGTGAGAAGGGGAAATATCCATTGTGGGAAGAGTTCCCAGATAAAGATGCTGGATGTTCTAAGTCAGACTACTGATTGAAGGACTGAGAGAGTACAACCCACAGTCCGAAGACGAGGTAGAATACCCTGAATCTACGGCGAGCAGTCGGACTATCATGGAAGAATGCATAAAACGTAGAAGTGACCGGAAGGATGCCAGGATAAAGCATCTTTGAGGGATATAGTAGAGTCGCTTGTTCGTCCATGTGTATCAGAGAAGATAATACCTAACCAATGCAAACTCACATCTCAGCACTCCACCTATGCCGTAGCCAAGGAGTTGACTGGAGAACAACAAGAAGATGGAAGCTGCAGCACTGGGGTTGATATTATAATACAAGCGCTGGACGGCAAGGACCTCTGTCGCAAGCGCCGAGTTTGCTGCCGCACTAGCCATTATAATGATGAAAGCATTCTCTTTTTTATTGAAAGGATGCTGGAGAGGGATGAGATAGATGATCAAGAAAGTGATTGAAGCTCACCGGATTTAAGTAGTGGAATAGACCGTGGCGAGGGATAAAAGTTTCCATTGCAAACCCGAGAATGTAAGAAACGATGGCGAGGAACATCAAAGAAACTACTAAAGTTTGCTAGTGAAGAGGTCAGGAAGCAGGATTCGGTGGAGATCATGATGGACCTTACCGGTTTAAAATAATAGATCTCGGCTGATTTGTAAGGTGAGTAGAAGAAAAGACTCGAAGAGAAATAAACGTACCCAAGGAGCCACCGAAAGCAGAGAGACCAAGCCCTAGGAGGAAGGCGCGGAAGGTCCACGGATTGAGAGAAGGATCATCATCAATAGAGATGACATGCGTTGCAATTTCACGTTCGCTGTGGAGGACAACATCTGAGGCATCACTGGTGGCTGGAATTGGTGTAGCCTCGACGTCTGTCTTTACACAGCAAGAATTTTCATCCTTTTCAAAGGACTCTTCGTAGCTGACGCTAGGCACCTTGTTGATCATTGTGAGACAGCCGTTGGAGTGGACATTGGAGCTTTGATTGTCCATGAGTGAAGACATTAGTCCGCATGTGGTACCCAGATGTGACCATTGGGAAGGGATAGTTTAAGTATGATGGGCGTAACATGAAACATACCGAATAGTGGATAAGATGGCATAGTTGGTCGAGAGCTATTAGGAGAAACGGCGTTCAAATGAACCAACTGACTGTCCTTGTGCGGACACTCACCAATCGGAGAATGACAAGGAATAGAGCTTGACTTCATACGTGTCGTTGCTATGTTTCGCCTAGTGTCGACGTTTGATAGTCTCAAATCATCCGTCTTTAACGCCTTTCTGCAGCTCGGACGCTTCTTGTGACGAAAGCGCTCCACATACCGGGGGTACTTCCTAGAACGTCTGGTTGTGGATCACACACAAATCATTCGATTCTGAAGCAGGTAGCTTGGATTGACACGCACGTTTGACTATTGTTTCACACTCATCCTACTGTGAATTCCGTATTGTCTAGAGGAACATCGCGAACATGCAGTATAATTTATATATCTTTCGACAGTGCAACTCGGGGCTGGCTCGTGTGATGCTACAACCTATGGCGATCACATAGTCCAAACGTTTCCCGTGATCTCGGTCAACCAGGAAGCATGAAACGCTTCAGATACCGGCTAACGGAGGTACTCGGAAGTAACACTGGCCCTGGTAGCCGGAAGCATGCGAGGCTTCTGAAACACGAATTTTCTGAAGACGTTTCACATGTAGTTTGAGTGTATCATGACTCAAATACCGTGTTCATGTAGCACGTGACCACGTCGACACCTGGACCAATCCTGACTAGGCCTGACTTCTAAGTCTCTTGTTAGCACTTGTTCTTGGATCAAATCTGTCGTATCATCCAGCGGTTGCTGCACGTCTCGCAAGTTGGACGCGTACAGAGACATGCAATTAGTGACATGAGATGAGACGAATGAACGACTTTTCGTCCCTGACAATACAAACTCCCAAGCAGGCTCAAGGCTTCCTGGGATCTCGTCGTCTGATTTACTCCCATGCTTCTTCACCTCTCTATTAGGTAAAGAGTAATAGAGATCGTCTTCACTGGTTTCCAAGGCGAGTGCTTTTACCTTCTTGCTACAACTCAGGAGTGGGCAGGGCACTGTCATCCAGGTCTATCTGTTCTTTGTCCTCTTGACTGGCGACAAATGTGCACCCGTTCTGTTGCGTATCGTCGTCAGTTTTTTATAGCATATCTCAAGGTTAGCGTAATTCCTCAGTGACATATGGGACAGCTATTGTGCAAGTGGCTGTCCTGTCTTACTGGTCATTTTCGACTGATGTCATTGTGACCTGCATCACGCGTTGTGCTATTCTGGAAGCTGCGACGGCAAATATTCTATGTCAGGCCGCAGCAATGGTTACCTAACCTATGAAAGTGATGTAGACTGTATTTGGAATTGAGGTCCTGGTGGTTCTCACCTTCTCACATTATCTTTACGCCATCAAAACCTTATTGGTTGACGCTACGGCATCGCATAGTGTATAGCGCAGTTGATCATTTCGTTGATGGGCCAAGGTCAGCATACGCGCCTAAAGTAAAAATGGGCTCAGTCATGATCGGGTGAAGTAAAGGCCTTAAATTGACGAAGAGAACGACTTCGAGTGGGCTGATAACGATGAGAACCACCAGAACCTCAATTCCAAAATACAATCTAGCAGGTGTACATGTGTCAGCACACAGCTGGTGGACGCTGCTGTCACTCATGGAGGTAAGCAAAATTTACTGATGTCCTATCACGAACAAGGGACCCAACTCGAGCTCTTGTCTGCGTGCATATGAGCGGGCTACTAGTGAGGATTCTAGATTGTATAAATATATCCCACGATTGATGTAGTGGTGTATAAGTATAACGTTCAGTCGTGTAGCCTCACCATTACCTTTGTGCTTGTTCCGCTGTGTGATCAATCGGTAGAAGGCCACAGGGCCGCTGTTGCAAGTCATCAGAGTCATCAGCAGTGGCCTGGATGCCAATGAGTACAACAAAGGGAGTCATGAGCGTTCACATTTAAAGGGATTCAGAGTTGATTCTGTATCTACACACATCGAGTGTGTGAACGACGCAGCCCCTGATCTTACCCTGAGAAGGTCGGGTGATAGAAGTGAGCAGGTTAATGCACTGTTTCCTCCAGTCCAGAGTGGGTTCACAGCATCCTGTGAAAGGTATAATTAGTAAAGGCTAGTGCCTGACCGAGACAGCACAATTTTGGTGTGGAGGGCGGAAAGGTCAAGGGCGGTACCGGTGTCTTGTGGTTAGTAACTGCGCATCTTTCGATTTTGGATAAATGATAGGCGTTGTTCTTGAAATCCTTCTGCATTTTCCAGTGGTTATTATTTATTTACTTCACCAAGCCCAGTGAGACAGAACAAAGAGCTCATCTATTGTCAGGTGACTTCACGATACCTATGCAACACTGCCAGGTATAGGTCATATTGAGATTGGACACAATCAGTGCCATACCAGTAGCCTACGAACACGAAAGGATTATCTGGATCAGTGATGATATTTGAGTTATGAGTCGTAATGATATCATGAAGAGGTGGCTCTGCGCTACATCAGCCAAAAATTTCTATGTGAAGAGAATACTTCCGTAAGTATGAAAACCCTGATTTCCGTCGTTGTTCGTTTCCAGAGGTAGGTGATCCACAATTTACATACTTGACAACCTTCGTTATGGCAAGAGAACACGATGCGAAGTAGTCTTGTCGATGGTTCTATCTCCAAATTGGCACGTTGAACTTCGCGAACCTTGTACATATTCGTTATCCTTAATTTTCTGAACCTGCTTCATGCAAGCGACGCTATTCAGACTGCTCATGTAGTTAATTCAGAAAGACACGACACATCCAGGATGAACATCTTTACCCTCAGTATTGAGATACTTGTGATGTAGAGACACTGCAAAATATCGTTGACATAGTACATTGCACAGAATGAACAGTGTCATGGAGTATCCAAGACTATATCATTTTCGGCCCGTGACGCACTGTGTAGCATTTATGATTGAACGACTCTCGAAATATTCAGATCCCGCATCAGTGGGTAGACAATCATAGGCGTACGAGAATACTTTGGTTGATTCTATATTTGTCATGCCCTGCCTTGAGTTTGAGACGTTGTCGTGATTAATTTTCTTCAGAATCACAGCTTGTTTCAACAGATGCCCAGGTGATGGTTGAAGGATTAGCCTATGCGTGGGAGACCCACAGAGTCGCGGGTTCACACGTCCACTTAGTAACTGTTGTTGCCTGCCAAGTTATTGGTGCCAGTGACTCAACTCGACTCTGGTGTCCAGTTCAAAGAAAATTCTTGTTAGCCCCAAACTCACAAGGTCCGTGAGTTGTTCGAATCTGTGGCACATAGTACAGCTACTGAAAGTCGTTGTTTAGGGTTGGGTAGCCTGAATATGCGCAGAGCGCCAAGAGGAATCTACACCACTGGTATGGCAACCATAATGGCAGCGCTCTACATGGCTGCTGATGCATCTCAACACGGAAATTTGGGAAGTCAACAGTCGGACTCGCTTGCGGTGCCGAGTCACCTAAATGCTGAGTCTCTAACACTCAAGGGCTGCATCGGAAAGTGGCCGAACATCGGCATCACCGAAAACCTATGTTCGAGTCTAGGGATTTAAACCCCAACGGCGCCTTCGAACCTCCACTATTCGGTGATTTCTCGACAGCACCACCCATCTCCGTCATTGACACAAACCTTGCAATTATGCAGCTGTGGTTTAACCTCTCAAACGTTTTCCTGACTGCATTGGTCTTTCTCCTAACTTGGACGTCGTTGGTGCAGGGCGCCGGTGAGTGGTGCAAGTTGCTTCTCGTTTGCAATGCTAATGCCTAGGTCGAATCATAGCGATAAAGCGCAATGTAGTATCACCCTCCAGGCGTGATCCTGGCGAGGTACTCCATGCCCCTCGAGTTAAGCTATGTAAGCCGGCTACAGTTGAATACCAAGTTACTCCTGATAACCAGCAAATTTCAGTAAATGACGAGATTCTGACGAGGGATGGCGTCAGTGTTGTAATAAAACCCAAAGGAGAAGATCTTGTTGGAAGAGATAGTGGCACGACAGATGGCCTCGTCGATGATTGGTATTCGTTGGCTGCACGCTCCACGGGTGAGTAGATTACCTGACACTTCAAGTACACACGACTTATCCGCATACGTATTACAGGGGAGAATAACGAAGAGGTGAATGACTCTCATCTCTCAAGACGCTGGTATGCCCTGGCTGAAATTGCGGACACTCAGAAGAGTGACTAAGCCTGTTCAATGTCATGGCAATTTTTATATTATAGTCGTCTTTGCTTGCTAATTACCGAGCTATTTAATAATTTCTATCATTGCTATTAGATTTGTATCCTTAGTATCTGATGCTTACCTTATAGTTTATATGCCTTAACTCGGTAGTCATGATGAATGTCACCTAGTATTCTCACATGGACGATCTGCCTAGAGCAACCTTCTATACTGCATATAAGCAATCAATCGAGCTTGCAGTAGAAGGCACATTATACCGCCATGAAGCTATCCTCATGGTGCACGACTAGGATCTGAAAGTGGTGATACAGTTGCACGCCATGATAGCAGATCCCTACACTTCAGGGTCTGATTTACTGTGCCTCATCGATATTGGGTACTTATAAATCTACTCCACCTCGTGACAATACACATTCACACATTACCGAGATGGCACATCGGATTCTCGGTCTTTCCTGCGACTTTTCAGTGCGGGAGGAAGAACTGGCATACCTCGTGCACGATGGCTTATCCCACTCGCAAGATCGGTAGAGACAACACGCTTGTTTCTGCTATTGGCTTTGGTGCCATGGGCATCTCCGTCTTCTATGGAAGCACTGGATCAGATGAAGAAAGGTTCAAGGTTGGTATCGATTAAGCTGATCTAGCTCTATACATATACTATCATTACTATATTGCTCATCCCAACGAACATGATCTCAGGTCCTCGATGCTGCCTTTCAGAGCGGTTGCACATTCTGGGACACTGCCAACATCTACGGGGATAGCGAAGAACTAATTGGGAAATGGTGAATACATGCCCAACGTCGAGCCGGCAACGCTTGCACTACTCATACTCACTGGATTTGTTTTCAAGGTTGAAGAAGACTGGTAAACGCAACCAGATCTTCCTTGCTACCAAGTTCGGCATCGTCTATGGCAGGCCCACAAAGCATGGTGTAGATGGATCTGCCAAAAATGTGGAGGAATCGCTCAACCAGTCCCTTGAGCGGTTGGGGGTATCCTATATAGACCTTTATTATCTTCATCGGTGAGCCCGTGTCCTTCCTGGTCAGTACGGGCCCCTCATGATACTAACGATTGGAATACTGCATTCCATGTTGGCAAATAGCCCTGACCCTGACGTACCTATTGAAGTGAGGAACGGAGTAAATGGATAGCGAACATTGAAACACTAACATGTGTATTTTCTTTTGTCCTCATATATAGGTAACGGTTGGTGCCATGGCCAAGCTTGTCGAGTGCGTTGTTCTGTCCTACAGTTGCGATAGTCCTGATCTTATCCCCATGCAGGCAGGGAAAGGTCAAAAACATTGGTCTCTCGGAATGCAGTGCCAATACGTTGCGCCGCGCAAGTGCTGTTCACCCAATCGATGCAGTTCAACTCGAATATTCACCTTTTGAGCTCGACCTCGAGAGGAATGACGTACTGAAGACTGCGAGAGAGTTAGGCATCAAGATAATCGCTTACTCGCCACTTGGAAAAGGTTTATTGACTGGTAGATATGTAAGTACCCACTATCAATTTCGTTGATACTTGACGGGTTGGATGGAGGCTGATCAGGATTATTTGACAGAAATCTCCCGACGATTTCGAAGAGGGAGATTTCAGGCGACGTATCTCAAGGTCAGCTCCACAGCATGGCCCGCCAAGGTAAAATGACCTACATGATTAATATACAGGTACTCCAAGGAGAACTTCCCCAAGATCTTGAAGCTGGCGGAGGAACTCCAGAATATTGGCAAAGAGTACAATGCAACAGCAGGACAAGTGGCGCTTGCGTGGCTCCTTGCACAGGGAGAAGATGTCATCCCCATTCCTGGGACCAAGAAAATCAAGGTGGGTGCAAACATCAAATTTTATTTATTTATTTGGCACCTTGATCGGAATACATATGAGCAGTATCTTGAGGAGAACCTGGCGGCTGGTCACATTACACTTTCCCCAGAGGCGGTCCAGAGAGTGCGGACAATTGCCGAGGATGCTGTATGGGATGGTGATCGGTACCCACCCCAGGGGATGGTCTTGCTGTACGGTGACACACCGGCATACAACAGAGAGTAAGCTAAAGATGGATTTGTGCGGGGTTAATTTGGAATGATATTTATGTGACCACCTAGTGCTTCCACTTGAAATGAGTAATGTCAACGTATGTATCCGTGAAACGCGCTAGATGTCCCTTTTTGAGATAGGAAATATCATGGCGTGGCCCAGCACTGTAGATTCAAGAGCACACAGACTTAAATGACTTTGCTTCATCCGTTTTCGGTCTTAAACGGTCTCCTGTTAATTAACCTAAACAGTCCTGATAAGCGATACTTTGGGCATGGTAGTTACACGACGTGAAAATCCACCCTTCGACGCAGACTACAAACAAGTCGCAGTGTCATCCCCTATAATAATAGCAACGGTAGTTCCTGCAAAAATATTAGTAAGGATGAGGTTCTCGTGCAATTAACAGGTCATCAGGAAGTCTCAGAATGAAAATAGGTGATGGTCATTCCCGCTTGTCAAGCGAGTCATATTCATTAAATCAGTGTAATTTTTGGATTATCATCGACTAGAAAGGGTGGGTAGGACTGGGCTCACCTTCATAGGCATCTGTTGTGGAAGGTTCAACATCAACACACCCAAGCTACACAAGATTCCTGCCCACGAGAGTGGCATCAGTTGATAACGACAAATTAGAGGGAAAGAGCCGAGGGAAAATCGACTTAAAATTTGGAGCGGAGGTTGTAACTAGCGTCCAGTTACTGACACTCCGACATCCGACCAGGCTTACAAGATGGTGACTGCAACATTCGAGTTGCATGCAATCTGACTTAGAGTCCGTAGATAGAGTCTTCATCAACTTCCACCATAACCACTTGACTGCATCGCGCGAATCCGTCACCTCCAACTCTTAAGGTTAGAATAAGTGAGGAGAGAAGAGAGGAAATGCAAAGAGTTATTATTTGTAGGATTAGAAAGGAGAAATAAATTAGATGTTGAGGTCGGTTAGTGTAGGGTGTCCAGCGCTTCTCATGTGGGACATTAGCGGGGTGGCATGAGACGTGCGTGCCTTGGCAAGGGTCAACTGGTGTCACAGGATGGGCTTAGGTTGCCGTGCGTGGGCAAGGAAACGTTTCGTGGCATGCTTGATCTGTCTGAGGGGAGATAGATTATGTTGTGCGCTTTGCGGTGTAGCTGTCTATATGTATGTCTGTAATATGGCAAGTTGCGTAACGATCATCTTAATATTGTTTGCTACTTTGTCCAAGACCTCAAAGGCTTCAGGTCACAGTACTCAGTGACCAAGCCCAGATTACGAAACTGCAAAAGTGAAGTTCCTCTTAGGAAAACACCCACAAGTAATGCCATCTCACACGGAATTTCTCACGGCCAGTAAGTTCAACCTCGAATATTAGTCTGGCACTGGCAGTGGTGCTCATACCTTCTTTTTGATAAGTTTCAAGTTCTTGTATTCGTCCGCTAACCTGGGATTCCTTGCACGTCCCAGGGCACTTACCTTCCTTAACGAGCTTTGAGCGCTCTGGACCGTCCTGTGGTGAACCTCATGACTGCAGACGGCATTCCCTATATTATATATGCATACCACATTCAAGATTCCGTCAAATGGACCTGTGCGTGACTTGTGTCAGCAGGGATGACTATTTGCTACCTAGGACTCATTGTTACAGCCCGTTGTGCGCAAATGCGTTATTCCTTATGACACGCAGGGCTTAGACTCGGGGTTCAGTTTGAGGACGATGGATGCCTAAAAAACCAACCTCGGTAACGCATGGTTTTGGCTGTTTTCAGCCCCTTGTTCGGAGTCGAGTCCACTGTGCTGCTATGAATAGGTCGTGGTATCGGTCTCCCTTCTCCATGGTTCGATCCACATTGCCCGGGGATTCGTGATGTCCCTTAACAAGTACTTAGTTTTCTCCCGATAATTGATTGAAACAAGTGCTTCTCATCAAACGAATATCAAGTCATTCTTCATATCAAATTATGCATTCACATGCCTGAAGGACAGGTGGTAAGAAACTATATTTTCCATCTCAAAGAGAATCTGATGGCAAGTTCTCCTGGACGCGAAAGTCTACTCATCATGTGTCATGTTTCGCTGTGTGAGGTAAGTAGCTCTTACTACCGTGGATACGTTCCCATCGCTAATAGACAGTGGCGGATGCGACATGTCAACTGGCATAAGCTCCTCTTTCTTTCTGGTTACATATCACCAAAAGATGATCACCCGCCGCACGATGCTGTAATCGAGAATCTCGTGCAAACAGAAACATATGTATAAAGGGACACTCTTCAGATTACCGTCGCAACCTACCACTCATGCCATTATACCACCGGAAAGGTATTTTTTATCCTTTTCGCGGACTACATCAGTTTCATCTACCCTTCGTAGCCAATCTCTTACTCGTCTCACTCGCACTGTATCCAGTTGATTCGGCTGCAGTTAACTTCTCTCAATGTTTCGCAGACGTGATCAGCTGCGCCAATGACTCAAGCAGTCAAGCTTGTGTTTCCTTGAACGTTTCGAATACAACTGCATTTTCGTTCCTCCGTACTAGCAAAGGCATCCCAGTCGTGACCACGGACACAGCCACTGCGCTTTCATTTGACGGTTGTTTGCAACTATGTGGAAGAGGCGAGGAGCCTTTCAACTGGACTGTATTCTCTCAGGAGTATGCCCAGTGGCTCCTTCCCTATCTCGCTCTTCTCTCGCAGCTCCCTTTCGGTTCTCAGCGCAGGATGGATAATCTCATGTCTGCGATATTAACACTCGGATCACCAACCTTCGCTGGCTATGCGTTATATGTGACTCTCCTGAATGCACGTTGGGTCAATTACCATCTTTTTTCAGGGGTTGGCTATCCCAGCGTCGCAGTCCGCCAGGCTGTGGTCCAGGTTTTGAGCAGTCTTCAACAGGTCCCTTTACGTGTCTATTCTGGAGCATCAGCTCGATTTGAGTCGCTCGTCGTTCACCCTGATAACGACGAGTGGTGGATCACTTTCGCTTCGGAACTCAATTACTCGCATACCTGGTCGATTTCATCCGCGACGTCGATCACCTGGGTGGTCATTGCTTATCTGCTTACTGTCGCCGATTCTCTGTCCAATGTAGCAGATAACATTAACTCCAACGGGCAAGGAACTGGTTCGGTCTGGCTTTGGCTGTTGCCAATTGTCATGGGTTGGTTGATTCTTTCGCCAAAATGCGACTACACTCGCGTGCATGACGCGTATCACAAAGCGAACAGAAAGGTGTTCGTAGCAAACCCTAATGACCCTACTGCACCCCCTATCCAGGTCACCTCCGACTTTGGTTTGACCATCAATCCTAGTCCGGACTGGAAGTTGTATGACAGAAACATTACTTCTCCAGACGAGTCGCGCATTCCTCCTGTATTCAACTATGCAAGGACGTTATCGTGGTCTCGAAATGTCCACATTGCATCGCTATTTTACCGGGCAGCTTGGAGAAAGTCGAGCCACCGTATTGGTGTCGATGGCAGGGCCATTCCGGGAAATGTGCGCAATGACGTACCCCGAGAGAGCCGATTGGGGAACCAGGATCAGATCATTCATTATTGTCGCCCTGATTCGAGTAGTCACGAATATCCCGGAGTTGATGTTCTTTGGCCTCGAGGCGTGGTGTTCAACATGATCGTGGCATCTCTGATGTCGCTTCAGTTGCAATGGGGTACAACATCTGCGGCCATTCTTGCAGCCTGGTTTACCCCCACCATCGTGAGTGGTCCCCGACAGAGATAATAATATGTTCCACTGACTTGATATTGTCATTGTAGGGACTTGGATGCCGTTCTCTCGCGTACATGATATATGGGATGCTTTCGACCACAGTGTGGATTTTACTCCTTTTGTCCAGCATACTTGGATACTACGCACATCATCTCGTCGACAACTCTTCACTCCCCAACACAGAAAGCCACGAGCAACGCCATCCAACAACCACGGGAAGTGGTGCTAGCTCTCCAGGAGTCGGGAGCTGTGTTTCTATACCTTTGCAACAAATCCGAATCCATAATATTGATGCAGAAGACAATCCTCTCAATACCGACAAACCAGCAAGTATCACTACCATCAAATACTCTCCTGTATGGGGAATACATGCTAGAACGATCGCGCGAGTCGCAGATTGGCTACGATGGACAGGGAAATCGCTCGCCATCATCAACGCGATTGGAATCATTGCCAATTCGATCTTCCAATTCGCGGGATTGTACGATAACTGTTATTGTGATTCGAGTGTTTATGCCTGGGGTTTGACTGGTGCATTTAACGTCATTTCTCCAATTCAGAGCGATATCCATTTGGCGAGAAGTGCTTGGATTGGCGCTCTCGTACTCAGCTTGACTTCTTCTGCGATTTTTGTCGGTACGATTTATCTCGTACAGGACGCGTTGGCTTACTAGTTTGTCTTCAATATTTCAGAATTGAACTGTATTTCTTTCGTGTACCTCTTACATACTGACACTACGTGATTAGTAACATTTGTGCCATTTCCTGAGGAAATACATGTGCTGTTGTAACTTGTAATCAAAACGATGGCCAAGCAAGATTTCCTTTTCGGCTCCGAGTAGCCGAGAAATGGCTGTTGAGGACTAAGTGCTCTAAGCATTAATTGACCTCAAATGTACAGTAAGATGTAGACTAGTATAGCTCTGTATTCTATGAGGGTTCAATTGTACAAAAAATCAGTGCACTACTTTTTGGTGTAGTGCATTATATTTTCATAGGTGGAGTGCTACTTTTTGGTGCAGCACACTACTTGCTTGGCACAGCACACTTTCTCCAAGTTAGTGTAGCACTACTTTTGGCTTGTTACTTGCATGTGACTTCATCACTCAATAGAAGGGGAAGAACATTAGACCATTGGTTATTGGAAATGAGAAATTGAACCTGGGACCTCCCACTTGTACTGGGGTGCTCTACCATTGAGCTATTGTACCAGTCCATTGGTTCAAATATGCTGGGTCATAATGTAGTTGCCCTGCTACATTTTCAACATTCTCCTTGATCCAAATATTGAAACCTAAGGTGGCTAGTGACCATACCAATTTTCTAAGCCTTCTAATTGGCAACTGAAATGGCAGAACTCACAGAGGACTTAGAACCAGTCTACTACAACTATCAGCTAAAAAGAATAGGGAAATACTAACTCGTTCTGTTGAGGAAAGAGTTTAAGGTGAGGAGTGTTACAATTCTCTATGTGTTACGCGAGTAGCCTGAGTCTGCTACTGGGGGGACGAGGGGTACTTGGAGATGGACTAGAGACTAGAGACTAGGGAGTTCTGAGGTGCTTGGGGACGAAGGACACGGTGCAGATGCTGCAGCGGA
>JBBPUB010000159.1:0-26783 GCA_038094415.1 Xerocomus alliaceus | reverse complement strand
AGTTGCAGTCGTAGCCGCACGAGCCTTGGATGCCCGGGATGAAGACTTTGGGCATTCCTTCGCCTTGTGACCAGCTTGGCCACAAAACATGCATAGGTTGTTGTCGAAGCGGCGCTTTCGCTCAGCCACTGTAAGCTTGCCGTCTTTTCCTAGCTTAGATGACAGATCGGGGTTGGGGGTTGTGGAGGATCCGGAGTTTGAATTACTACCGGAGTTGGGGGTTGAGGAGCCCTTGGTAGAACTCCTAGGTTTATTGTCAGAGGTGGTGGCGGGTGGTGTTGCGGAGGTGGGGGCCTTGGGGTTGTTGTTCCCAGAGTTGGATCCAGAAGCCTTGTTGGCCTGGGATATTTCTTCTCGATGCTCCCAGTAGTGGTGGTTGATTTGTTGCGCCATTGCGTGGAGGTCATGGAGGTTGCTCGGCTTGCCAAGCCAAGACAACTCATCCTTGATTCTGTTAGGGAGTCCATTATAGAAACTCCGACGAAGCGCTCCAGGGCCCCATTCCTGGACTTGGCTTGCCAGTCTGTTCCAATGGACTACATAGTTCGATATACACTGGGTGTCCTTCATGCGGAGCTGCTCGAGTTGAGCCTCCGCATTGCCAATGGGGTCGTGTGGGCCGAAGTTTGATTGTAGCTCATATAGGAACACTTCCCAGCTATTCATCCAGAGCGGACGGTGCTCCAGAGGTTCGCTGCCAAGAAGATCCGGCTCGAAGTATTCAAGGGCAACACCCTTGAGGTAGGATTGTGCAAACGTGAGCTTGGAACGGTCACAACGGAAGGATTTGGGGTTTGCCTGGAAGTTCAGTTCGCACTGAACTATGAATGACCAGAGTTTCCGGGGGTCCAGCCTGTCAAATGGGTCTGGCTTCCGGACCTTGGTTTTGGGAGTGTCTGAGGAGTTGTGCCGGAGTGCGTTCCGGGTCATGTCCCGGATTGCATCGGTGAGTTGGGTAAACAGCTCGAAGGCCAGGGGTACATTGTTTGGCTGGGGGTCATCATCGTTGTCGTTGTCGGAGGAGTCACCCGGATTGGAAGGATCGGGTGGTGGTGGTCCTTCACCACCATTATTTCCTAGAGACGGAGGTGCGGGCTCGTAGAGTCCGTCATTGAGTTCAGGATCATTCTGGAGTTCATGGATCCGGGGGGAAGTGAGGACTGTCTCGGGAAGAGCGGTAAGGGGAGAGTCAAAGGGACCAGCAGGAGCGACGCGACGGCGGGGCGCTGTGGAGATAGACGGAAGTACTACTGGTCTAGCACTGAAGCTGTGGAAATCACCAGGGATGGTGCAGGAGGAGCCAAATACTGACTCAAGACGTTGACGGGGAGTCTGGGTGCGGGACATAGGTACGAAGGGGTGTTGCGAGTACAAGAGTGAGTTTGAATATACTGTTAAGTCCAGTTCCTCCGGACAAGTCTGACGAGGTCCGGAACGAAGTAGCAGAGGAAGGGCAAGGAGGAGAAGGGTGAAACGGAGTGGGCGAGGATTTTCAGCACAGGACTTATGTGTCGCGCCCTTGTACTCGCTATCCTCGGGGTCAGGGATCAGATGAGCACTAAGCTTGAAGTCAGAGTTGTCTAGAGGAGACTAAGTTGATATTCAAACTGGAGAATGTACAGATCGGAAGTACAGTATTTATACTATGGAGTTGCACTGGATTAGTAACAGAATGGAGGAGATTCGTAAGGTATGAATAAGGATAAGTAATTGGATGAGTAAGACGGAGTTCGGGAAACAGATACCGGAGGAGCAGGAGTAGAACTAACTAGAAGAATCTATGAATCGAATGTTTGAGAAACTAGGTGAAAGGGTATCATGGATATCGTGCTGGAGATGTGTTGGAGATGACACCGGAGTACCAGAGTTGGACCAGTATGTGACAGACATGCAGGATATGAAAAGACATTAGAAATGATCTCATGATTCTATTGGTGGTCTGGAGTATCCACCTTTACAAGGGAATACATGAGTTGATGTGAAAAATGTCAACGATTCAAAGGAACCAATAAGGCTCCAAGCATAATGATCCTTGCTGTCTCAAATACGGTCTCTGGAAGACTCTTCATCGTAACAGACTTAGCATATACTTTTTGCCTGATCTTATCTTATCATTTCATGACTAATCTGATCATGCTTATCTTCTGCTCTTATTCCTGATCAGATCTATCTCCATTTGGCTATTCTTTGACACAGTAATCACTGTGTTCTTCTAGATTTCTAACACATGTAGCCAATGCCCTTTTAATCACCAAGTGATTCTTTTCATTTCCACACTGTGCATGGCTATGACACAGCCCAGTTCATTACTGCTGCTGTAGCTTCTCTTCCATTTGATCTGCCATCTGCAGTATCAAAATATGTTATTCCTTTTCGCTCCCCTTAGCCCTAGAGGCTGTGGTACACCTTTATTGCTACTGGATAGCTACAACATGGACTCTTATCTTAGCTGCATCCCTACTGTGTAGGCATAGCATTCTACCTAATCTGGTATTAGGGTTAAACAAACATGTATGAATAGTATAGTAGTATATAAACTCTAAGAACAACGCTAGGTAGATCTCCAGTCTAGTCTTTTGGATTTTCCCAGAACTCAACTACTAAGCCCTTCATCACCTCAAACTCTTTTCTCAACAGAATGAGTTAGTAATCTCTTTCTTTGTCTTTAGTTAATAGTTGTAGTAGAACTGGTTCAAGTCCTCCTTCAGGTTCTACTGTTTCACCAAGCAGTCTTATGATATCTTTACCAATACCCAATACCCTCTGGAGTCACATCTCTGCTAATTTCATTACAGATCTTCCTAGATCAAGATCTTTTAATGTAATTCTCACAGTTGTAGATCAATTTTCCAAAGAAGTTGAACTTATTTCTTGCACCAAGCAGTGCAGTGCTCTGGAAACAGCACAATTGTTTCTGAATCATATATGGAAGCATCACAGTCTTCCATCTTTTATTGTCTCAGATTGCAGGCCACAATTTGCTGCACAAGTAATGGCTGAAATCAATAAAGCCCTATCTATTGATACTAAACTTAGCACTGCATTCCATTCTCAAATGGATAGACAATCTGAGATTGTCAATAAGAAAGTGCAAAAGTTCTTGAGGATCTTTTGTTCAGAGAAACAAGACAAATGGGTAGATTGGCTTGCCATTACTCAATTTTCTATTAATTCCAAGCAATATGCTTCTACTAAGAAGTGCCTCTTTGAAGTCACTAAGTCATACAACCCTCAAATAGAGGTAGAGCCTCCTAAATCTGACAAAGCCCCTACTGCTGTAAGATTTGCTAATGAAATGAACACAATAATTAATTAAGCAAAACAAAACATGAAAGCTGTGCAAGCACACCAAAAGAAATATGCAGATCAATCTAGAAGTGAATCTCTAGCTTATGAAATAGGCCAGCAGGTCTGATTGTCAATGAAAAATTTAAGATTAACACAGACTTCAAAGAAACTCTTTGAATAATGATTAGAACCTTTTTCCATAACAAAGTTGATAGGCATCAATGCCATGAAATTGAAACTCCCATGCTCAATGCATATTCATCCAGTAGTCAACATATCTCACATCAAACCTTATAAGAAATGCCTTAAAGGCCAATCAGTAGAATAACTGGTGTTAAGATCGGTCACTCTGGTCCTCCAGAAGGAAGTCTGTGGGCACAGGGTAGGAGCAGGGTAGCGGAGTGGAGGGGTGAGTCTCGGCGCAGGACTTATGTGTCGCACCTTGTGTAGGTTCGACTCTTCAGAGGAGGGATGTGAGGGAAGGAAGGAGACAACCGGAGTTATCCAAATCGATATTCAGACTAAGGAGTGTACAGTGAAGTAACTACGATATTTATACTACCGGAGTTGTATCGCATTACTAATGGAGTAACTGCAGAACGAGATGATAAGTAAGATGGGAATGAGAAACCCGGAGCTATGCACCGGAGATGTGATATGCCAGACTGCACATCTAAGAACGAAGATCCAACAAAATGGACAGGCACAGCCAATCAGAGAACAAAGATGAACATAAAAGGAAAAGTCACATGGGTCTGGAGATCCTACACACGCGAACGGAGGAAATCACTCCGGAGTTGTCGAGGAGTTGGATGTGGAGTTCCGGAGTAGGAACGGCATATGACAGTATCCCCCTCTTAGGCCTGAACCCTTGAAGGCCGTGTGGCTGAGTGGGGTATGGAGTTCAGGTGTGGAGTTGTGTTGAGTTTGGTCAACCCGCATAACTCCATTGATTGTTAGTTGGAGTCCGAATTTGTGGCTGGGCATATAAACCTGGATGACGCATGACTAGTCTTTGATTTTCTCCCACCATCAGTAACATGGCTAACCCATCCGACCTTCCCTTCCTGCTATCAGAGATTGCCAAATGGACCTGGGGGGACATCCAGGAGAAGATCGATGACGACGATTTGACTGTAGCTGTGAAGGCCACAGAGCGAGGGCGATGATGGGAAGAGGCAAAGAGGAAGGCCGAGGAGGCAGCGCAAAAGAAGGCCGAGGCAGAGGCGCAAGCAGCGGAGGAGAAGAGGTGAGCGGAGGCAGCGGAACGGAGGCGCAAGGAAGTGGTGGAGGCGGCCAAGAAAAGGGTGAGTGGCCACGTTGTGTGACCATGGACACCACTAATTGGTTGTTAGGCTGAGCAAGTCTGGGTCGTGCAGACTGTGGACAAAGGCAAAGGGAAGGCACTGCCACCATGCAACTGGTGCGAGTTAAGGGACGAGCCGTGCGAAATGGGCACAGGCAAGTCCAAGTCCTGTATTGCCTGTCAAGAGGCAAAGGTGAAATGTGTACGCCCTGGAGATGGTGAGGTGCTGGAAAAGCCCGCGACGAAGAAACCCATGACCAAATGGAGGCACACGATGGGGGTGGAAGAAGACCCAAGGCTGCGCAAGAAGGTGCGAGAGGATGCGGAGATGGGGGCAGGGCTGAGTGGAGAGAGCGGCGTCGAGCGTGCCCTTCAGGGCATC
Source organism: Xerocomus alliaceus (assembly GCA_038094415.1). Taxonomy (NCBI): domain Eukaryota; kingdom Fungi; phylum Basidiomycota; class Agaricomycetes; order Boletales; family Boletaceae; genus Xerocomus; species Xerocomus alliaceus. The sequence continues at coordinate 21,807 of JBBPUB010000159.1, read as the reverse complement.
GAGCTGGCAATCTGGTTGTTGGATAACCACGTCCGGACCCAGACTCACCTGCTCTGCTGGCTTGTGGAGCTCAAGGAAGCAGAGGCATTCGATGATCCAGAGGAGGACATGGTGGAGGAGGACATGGCAAAGGCGGCGGAAGAGTTGGAAGGGCTGAGGGAGGACTACGAGGAGTCCGGAATGTTGCTGCCTTTGCCCCCGTAGTATAAGTATTAGGTTTCAGACTTGTATAAATAGCGACGGAGTTGAATGGAAGGACGGAGTGAACTCAGAATGGAAGGAAAGAGGATGCAAGTGCAGAGGAGTAAGACCAGAATGACGCGGGCGGACTCCTATCCCCCTCTTAAGCCGAAGCGGTAGAGAGGATGTGGAGGCCAAGGAAAGGTGAGCGGACAGAGGTGCCAAAAGGCAGATGTCTGGAGGAGCGAAGTTGCAGCAGACAGGATAGAGTGAGCCCGGGGGGTTGGCATTTTCAAACATCAGTACCTGGAAGAGTTGCTCCCCAAACCCGAGTCGTCAACGGACAAAAAAGTGGGAGGGCTGAGTGGTATCCAATGGTGCATGAGTCCGAAACCCAACAAGGTATGCAGAGTACACATCAGAATGCTACACCTAATACGGAGTGCGTCAGGTCAACACGGTGGAATAATGGAGGAGGTGCAGAGTTGGGATACAGCAGGACCGGAGGGGCAAAAGGTTAGAAAGGAAAGACAAGAAATCAACAAATGGGGAAAAGGACAAGTAAACACCGGTGAAAACGAAATCGGAGTATTGGAGGGAACAAAATTAAACAGAGTATACCAGATACTAGATAGTACAGGGATGAGGACAGGAAGAACAGAGGTCCGGAGAAGAGTGGAAGTCACTCGTCCGATGATGAAGAGGTGTCGGAGGAACTCAAGGACATGGAGGAAGGAACAGATGCATGCATCATAGTGGTGTGAGAGTCGGAGCAGGGACAAGAGATCATGGAGTGTCCCATGGAACCACAGAACATACAGAGTGCGAGGTTGATGTGGTGAAGTCATTCTTCTGGACGAAGGCAACTGTCAGAGCCCAAGAGCAGAGTTGGAGAGTCGGATGAATTGGAGGATGGAAGGTCATGAGTCGCAGGTGATGCTGTAGTAGGAATGTCTGAGGAAGAGGGAGGATCTGTGGAAGGCTCATCCAGAGTTGCAAAGATGGACGGGGTTGATGAAGACAAATTGGAGGAGGGAGGAGGGTTACCAGTTTGTTCTTTCTGGCGTTCCCAATACTGGTGGTCAATCTCCTGAGCCATAAAACGGAGTTCGTAGATAGTGGAGGGCTTCTCAAGACGAGAGAGCTCGTCTTTGATGCGATCAGGAAGTCCTAAGTAGAAGCTTCAGAGGAGTGCACCGGAGCCCCATTCTCGGACCTGAGAAGCAGAGCAATTCCACTCAACTATGTATTGGGAGATCCTTTCGGAGTCGGACATGCGGAGTGATGCAAGGGCTGTCTCAGCATCGGCAACTGGGTTGTGAGGGCCGAAATTTGACTGAAGTTCATGAAGGAATGAATACCAATCATCCATCCATAATGGACGATCCTGCGAAGTGTCAACTCTGAGGAGGTCCGGCTCGAAATATTCTAATGCGGTGCTGGAGAGGTAAGACTGTGCAAATGTGACCTTGGCTCGATCAGTGTGAAATGAGCGCGGGCGAGCTTGGAAGTTAAGTTCACATTGTGTGACGAAGGAACGGAGTTTCGATGGATGGAGACCATCAAAACAATCCGGCGAACGGATTTTAGGAGTGGTCGAAGCGGAGTTGGACAGGAGTTCAGAGTTCATAGCTTTGATGGTGTTAGCCAATTGTGTGAAAGGTTCAAAGGCAAGCGGAGTGCTGTTCCTAGGAGTGGAGCGAGCACTGGAACGAGCGGGGTGCGACAGGGGGGATTGAGTACGTCTATCTCCAGGCGGCGGAGTGCCCATAGATGATCTAGGGGTTATGGAGACACGGCTCCCATGGTGCGCAAGGTGCACAGAGGCGGAGGACTAAGGGCGAGCAGAGATGCTGAGGAGGTTGCCTGGGATGGAGTGATAACTACCAAACACGGACTGAAGGGTTTCACGTTGGGATGGGTAGTACTGCCAACTGCTCATGCTTGATGGTGACGGAGAACCTACACAAATGGGAGTCTGAATATACTGTTAAGATCGGTCACTCCGGTCCTCCAGAAGGAAGTCCGTGGGCACAGGGTAGGAGCAGGGTAGCGGAGTGGAGGGGTGAGTCTTAGCACAGGACTTATGTGTCGCGCCTTGCATAGGTTCGACTCTTCGGAGGAGGGATGTGAGGGAAGGAAGGAGACAACTGGAGTTATTCAAATTGATATTCAGACTGAGGAGTGTACAGTGAAGTAACTACGATATTTATACTACCGGAGTTGTATTGCATTACTAACGGAGTAACTGCGGAACGAGATGATAAGTAAGACGGGAATGAGAAACCCAGAGCTATGCACCAGAGATGTGATATGCCAGACTGTGCATCTAAGAACGAAGATCCAACAAAATGAACAGGCATAGCCAATCAGAGAACAAAGATGAACATAAAAGGAAAAGTCACGTGGGTCCGGAGATCCTACACATGCAAACAGAGGAAATCACTCCAGAGTTGTCGAGGAGTTGGATGTGGAGTTCCGGAGTAGAAATGGCATATGACAACTGGGTCCTATAAAGGTTACAGAGAACAGAGATAATGAATGAAAAATAGATTTCATTGTGGATAGCAGATATTGGCAGCACCAACTGGAATATCTGGTACACTGGAAAGGATATGATGAAACTAAATGAACTTTGGAGCCACACTCCAACCTCACTAATGCCAAGGAGGCTATTTCTGACTTTTATCAAACCCATCTGTCAACACCTAGGGTTCTTTCAATCCCACCTGATTAGTTTCTCTTCCTCTTTCAAAAACGTCCTGAAAATGTCATGGTAGTGCCAACTCATTGTCTCCTCTTTGATCATTTGAACAATAATCTTTAGAAGAGGGGTAGTGTGATGATCCTTGCTGTTTTATATACAGTCTCCAATAGACTCTTTGTTGCCAGAACGTATCCCCACTTTTTCACTTATCTTATCCTTCTTTCATTTTATCTAATTGTGGCTTATCTTCTGCTCTTTTTTCTAATCAGATCTAAATCCATTTGGTTAGTATTTCACATGAAAGTTACCATGTCTTCTTTAATCACTGTGTGATTCTTTTCATTTCCATGTGGTGCATGGCTGTGACACTGCCTCATTCATTACTGCTGCTGTGGCTTCTCTTTCATTTGATCTACCAACCATAGTATCAAACATGTAGTTCATTTCCATTACCCTCAGCCCTAGAGGCTGTGGAACACCTTTATCACCATTGGATGGCTAGACATAGCAACAAACTCTGACACAAATTATATCTAGTATATTCTAATTAGGTATTAGGGTTAGACAAACATGTACAAATATTCTAGTAGTATATAAACCCCAAGGACAATACTAGGTAGATCTCCAGTCTAGTCTCTTGGATTATCACCAGAACTCAACTACTAAGCCTCAAGACCTTTCTGCTAACCCCAGTGAGTTTATATATCTTTTCTATCTCTTTACTAAAAGTAGTTTGTAGTAGACCAGGTCCAGTTCTCCTTTGTGTCAAAACTGGATAGAAGGCAGAAGTGCCTACTCAGTTGCTGCCTCAAGGGGAGAAGAACAATTGTATTATCTGGATAAAAGGCAGAAGTGCCTACTACTATACATTAGCTAGATGTAAGGTAATAAAACATTAAGTGCCCACCTCAGTTGCTGCCTCAAGGGGAGAAGAACAACTGAGAGGGGGAAAAATCCAAAAAGGAGGTATTTATGGGACAAAGATGTGATCGCATTGAACTCTGCTAACTCTGATGTAACTCCAGAATGGGATAAATGAGATCAAGGGAAAATAAGGTTAATCTATTGTTAAATAAAGGATAGGATCTGATAATGAAATAAAGTACCTTAAGGATCAGATCCAAGGGTGCTTCTAACAGTTCCAGAGTTGGTGCATGAAAAGAGGGGGAATAACCCTGGATGGCAAGAACTCTGGAGTGATGTAGAGTACTTCAGAGTTAGGGGTTTTTGACACTCCCACTCAAGCACAGTTGTAGTCCTATGGCCTGGATGAACTTCCAGTGTTGGTCCTTAGTCAGAGGCTTGATTAGGATGTTAGCAACCATATCTCCTATAGGGACATATTGAATGGCAGCCTCTTCCTTGCCCACAAGGTCATTTTGGACAAAGTGATACTTGCACTGGATGTGTTTGGTTCAGGCCTGGAATTGCAGATCTCAGCATAAGATAATGGCAGCCTGATTGTCACAGTTTAGAATTGTAGGTCCCTTTTGGGGATGTCCAATCTCCTTAACAAAGATCTAAAGCCATGTAAGGTGTTGGCCAGCATTGCTAAGTCTGATGTATTCTGATTCTGTGGTGGACAGGGCAATCATGCTTTGGAGCTTGCTAGACCATGAGATGGCTCCTCAGTTACTGAGGAAGAGAAAGCCACAGATGGAACAGGAGTTATTAGGATTTTGTGACCAACCAGCATCAGAGTAACCATGGAAGTCCATGTCCATAGAGATGTTATTTCCATCATAACAGAGTTCCATGTCCAGGGTTCCTTAGACATAGCAGAGAACACACTTTGTAGCTTTCCAGTGGCAAAGTTTTGGGGCAGAGCTAAACTGACTGAGTGCTCCTACTGCAAAGGCTAAGTCCAGACATGTTCCAAGCATTAGATACATCAAGGAATCTATGACGGTGAGGTAGGAGATAGTTTTTCCTCTGATTTTTATTTTAGATCTTACTGTGTTATCCTCTAGATCAGATGTGGAAAGGGACAAGTTGTGGACCATGGGGGTTGAGATAGGGGAGCAGTTTGTCATTCTAGTGCATTCCAGGACAGTTTGGACATACTGGAATTGAGTTAAGAAGATGGTCTGGAGTTTTTGGTCCCTCCAGATTTCAATTCCAAGAATGTAATGGGCTTCTCCTAGGTCATGCATTTTGAAAGCAGAGGAGAGCATCTCCTTGATAGTGTTTATGTAATTTCTGGTGGTTGCTGCAAGTAGGAGGTTGTCAACATAGACAACAAGGAAACAGACCTGTCCAGAGCTTCAGAGAACATAGAGGCATGTTTTAGCATCCAGGTGGATGAATTCTAATTCTCCAAGTTTCTTGTTCAGAGTTTTGTTCCAAGTCCATCCCGCTTGCTTGAGTCCATACAAGGAGTGCCAGAGTTTCCAACAATATCTAGGCTGGATCAGAACTTCTTCTGGAAGTAGGTGTGATGATCCTTGCCATCTCATATACAGTCTCTGGTAGACTCTTCATCACAATGGACTTAGCATATACTTTTTGCTTGATCTTATCTTATTGTTTCATGACTAATCTAATTGTGCTTATCTTCTGCTCTTCTTCCTGATCAGATCTAAACCCATTTGGCTATTTTTTGACACAGTTATTACCATGTCCTTCTAGATTTCTACCATGTGTAGCCAACGCCCTTTTAATCACCAAGAGATTCTTTTCATTTCCGTGCTGTGCATGGCTATGGCACAGCTCCATTCATTACTGCTGCTGCAGCTTCTCTTCCATTTGATCTGCCACCTGCAGTATCAAAATGTGTTATTCATTTCTGTTACCCTCAGCCCTAGAGGCTGTAGTGCACCTTTATCGCTATTGGATAGCTACAACATGGACTTTTACCTTAGTCGCTGCCCTACTACATAGGCATAGCATTCTATCTAATCCAGTATTAGGGTTAGACAAACATGTACAAATAGTCTAGTAGTATATAAACTCCAAGAACGACACTGGGTAGATCCCCAGTCTAGTCTCTTGGTCTTCACCTGAACTTGACTACTAAGCCTCAAAACCATCCCAACTCTCTACTAACCATAGTGAGTTAGTACCTTCCTCCTCTTTTTAGCTGATAGTTGTAGTAGAGCTGGTTCCTGTTCCCAAAGAGGGTTCAGCTGTTTTAGTAGGAGATACAGTTCTTCCTCAAGTTTTCTGTTTAGATATATAGTAGAGACATCCATATGGTCCAACTCCAGGTTGTGTTTGGCTGTGAGAGCAATGATGGTCTGAACAGAGTTAAGGTTTGCTACAGGAGCAAATACTTCCTGGTAGTCAACTCCTTCCTTTTGTGTGAAGCCCTGTGTGATGATGCAGACTTTGTAGTGCTTAATCTTCCCATTCTGATCCTGTTTGATCTGGAATATGGGTTTTGAGGTGATGGGGGAAACTCTGTCCAGAATTGGCACTGTCTCATACACATAGTTGGAGTTTAGGCTTAGGAGTTCCTCTTTCACAGCAGATCTTCATTTTTCAGCATCTGAACTTCTGTATGCCTCTTCCAGGAAGGTAGAAATGGTTTCTCTAGCAGTGGCATTTGCTGCACCAGCAAAGATGTACACCTTTAATTTTTCCTGAGTGGAGAAGAAGGCTCCTGGAATGTGTCATATGCTGTTCCTACTCCAGAACTCCACATCCAACTCCTCAACAACTCTGGAATGATCTCCTCCATTCACATGCATAGAACCTTCAAACCCACATGACATTTCCTTTTATGTTCATCTTTGTTCTCTGATTGGCTGTGTCTGTCCATTTTGTTGGATCTTCATTCTTAGATGTGCAGTCTGGCATATCACATCTCCAGTGCATAGCTCCAGGTTTTCCCTCCCTGTCTTACTTATTATTCCATTCCACAGTTACTCCATTAGTAATGTGATACAACTCTGGTAGTATAAATATTGTAGTTACTTTGTTGTATATTTCTCAGTCTGAATATTGATTTGGATAACTCTGGTTGTCTCCCTCCTTATTCTTACATCCCTTCTCCAAAGAGTCAAACCTATGCAAGATGTGACACATAAGTCCTGTGCCAAGACTCACCCCTCTGCTCTGCTACTCTGCTCTGCTACTCTGCTCCTACTTCTGTTCCCTTGGACTTCCTTCCAAAGAACTGGAGTGACTGATCTTAACAGTACATTCAGACTCCCAATTGTGTAGGTTCTCCGTCACCATCAAGCATAAGCAGTTGTCAGTACTACCCATCCCAATGTGAAGCCCTTCAGTTCATGTTCAGTAGTTATTGCTCCATTTCAGGCAATCTCCTCAGCATCTCCACTTGCCCTCAGTCCTCTGCCTCTACACACCTCATGCACCATGGAAGCCATGTCTCCACAACCCCTAGATCATCTGTGGACACTCTGCCACCTGGAGATAGACATACTCAGTCCCTCCTGTCACACCTGCTTGTTCTAGTGCTCACTCCACTTCTAGAAATAGCACTCTGCTTGCCTTCAAACCTTTTGCACAATTGGCTAATGCCATCAAAGCCATGAACTCCAAACTCCTGCCCAACTCTGCTTTGACCACTTCTAAAATCTGTTCACTGGATTGTTTTGATGGCCTTCATTCATTGAAACTCTGCTCCTTTGTCATATAATGTAAACTTAACTTCCAAGCTTGCCTACACTTGTTTCGCACTGATTGAGCCAAGGTCACATTCATGCAGTCTTACCTCTTTGGTACCACATTAGAGTATTTTGAGCCAGACCTCCTCAGAGTTGACACTCCACAGGATTGTCCATTATGGATGGATGGTTGGTATTCATTCCTTCACAAACTTCAGTTGAATTTCAGCCCTTACAACCCAGTCACCAATGCTGAGACAGCCCTTGCATCACTCTGCATGTCTAACTCTGAAAGGATCTCCTGATACATAGTTGAGTGGAATTGCTCTGCTTCTCAGGTCCAAGGATGGGGCTCTGGTGCACTCCACTGAAGCTTCTACTTAGGACTTCCTAATCACATCAAAAATGAACTTTCTTATCTTGAGAAGCCCTCCACTATCTATGAACTCCATTTTATGGCTCAGGAGATTGACTGCTGGTATTGGAAACACCAGAAAGAACAAACTGGTAACCCTCCTCCCTCCTCTAACTTGTTTTCATCAACTTTGTCTGTCTCTGCAACTCTGAATGAGCCTTCCACAGATTCTCTCTCATCCTCAGACATTCCCACTGAAGCATCACCTGCAACTCATGACCTTCCATCCTCCAATTCATCCAACTCTCCAACTCTGCTCTTGGGCTCTGACAGTCACCTTCATCCAGAAGAACAACTTCACTGCATCAACCTTACACCCTATATGTTCTGCGGCTCTACAGAACACTCTGTGACTTTTTGTCCCTACTCCAACTCTCGTGCTTCCATGATGTGTGCATCTGTTCCTTCCTCCATGTCCTCAAGTTCCTCCAACTCCTCTTCCTCATTGGATGATTGACCTCTGCTTCTCTCTGGACCTCTGTCCTTCCTATCTTTATCCCTGTATTATCTAGTATCTGGCATACTCTGTTTAAATTTTGTTCTTCCTGTTACTCTGATTTTGTTTTCTACCTGTGTTTACTTGTTTTTTTCCCCATTTGTTTATTTTTGTCTTTCCTTTCCAACCTTTATTTCTTCTTGGTCCTGCTATATCCCAACTCCACACCTCTGATATTCTACTGTGTTGACCTGATGCACTCCGTATTTAGATGTAGCATTCTAATGTGTATTCTGCATACCTTATTGGATTCTGGACTCATGCACCATTGGATACCACTCAGCCCTCCTACTTTTTCATCTATTGACAACTCAGGTTTGGGGAGCAACTTCTTCTGGATACTAATGTTTGAAATGCCAACCTCCTGGGCTCACTCTGTCCTGTCCACTGTAACTTTATTCCTCCAGACATCCACCTTTTGGCACCTCTGTCTGCTTACCTTCCCCTGGCCTCCATGTTCTCTCTGCCACTTTGGCTTAAAAGGGGGATAGGAGTCTACCCATGTCATTCCAGTCTTCACTCCTCCATGCTTGCATCCTCTGTATGTATCTGCACTCTATGTGCACTCCACACAACTCCACACAACTCCTATGATAGCTCTGTCCTGTCTGTGTTTTGCTTCTCTGTCCTTTGTTTTTGCAGAATCAACTTCATTATGTATACTCTGTATAGTGTACACTACTCTGATTTGTGGTCTACTGCCAATGAGCTGGCCTTGCTCAACTCCTCCAACTCCACCATCACCTCCTCCACCTCACCCTCCTCTGGCTCTGAGTCCACCTTGTTCACACCTTCAAAAGCCTGTCATGTTAAAATGTCAACCAGACTGTGCATCCAATAATTATGGATGCTTAGCTGATCATTTATCTCCTCTAGAGTGTGCTGGACTCTGGTGATTGCCTTCACAATCCATGAAGGGCACTGGTGTAGTCCCCCTCCACTCCTCTGCTCCAGCTCAGCCCTAGTTCACCCTCTGTCTTCACATGGATAGTCTTCTTCTTCTTCTTTTTTGGCTCCTCCACATCATTATCTGCCCTTCTCTTTCTCTGCTCTGGTTTCAGTTTCTCATCAGGCCATACACACCTTTGCCATGCATCAATGCAGGGCTGGCATGACCTTGCCTTGCCTGCTCTGGCCTCACATTCCAAGCCCCTCTGCATGCACCTCTTGCATGGCTTGTGCTTCCAACATATTACCACCCTATGCTTCCCCTTATTGCCATGTTGCTGCGCAGTGATCTCCTCCATCTATTGACAATCAACTTCAAACCATTTTAGACACAAAGAAGACTTACTCATTGCTTCACCACATCCTCCTCAGCTTGGTGCTCTTCTACCTTCTTTTGAGCAATCTCCACTGCTTCCTCTACCATTCTCTTCACCTCTTCCTCAGCCTTCTGCTTCACCTCTTCCTCCACTCTTTTCACTTCTTTCTCCACCTTCTTCTGTGCCTTCTCCTTCTTTGCCTTCACTCTCTGTTTGTGCTCCATGTACTTTGCATCTGCAAGCTCCTTGATGTTGTCATCATGCTTGACAAGCTGGGCATTGTTCCACTCTGTAATCTTTAAAATATCAGACATTGTGGCAGAAGATGGTGGTAGTTTGACAACAAAAGGAATTCACACTCTGGCCTTTATGCACATCTATCCACCTTTCAGACTCTGCTACTCTGTCTTGTGTGTGCTTAAGGCCTTCAAGGGCTCAGGCCTAAGAGGGGGGATACTGTCATATGCTGTTCCTACTCTGGAACTCCACATCCAACTCCTTGACAACTTCAGAGTGATCTCCTCTGTTTATGTGCATAGGACCTCCAGACCCACATAACATTTCCTTTTATGTTCATCTTTGTTCTCTGATTGGCTGTGCCTATCCATTTTGTTGGATCTTTATTCTTAGATGCATAGTCCAGCATATTGCATCTCTGATGCATAGCTCCAGGTTTCCCCTCCCCATCTTACTTATCATCCTGTTCTGCAGTTACTTCATTAGTAATGTGATACAACTCCAGTAGTATAAATATCATAGTTACTTCATTGTACATTTCTCAGTCTGAATATTGATTTGGATAACTCCAGTTGTCTCCCTCCTTACCCTTACATCCCTTCTCCGAAGAGTCAAACCTATGCAAGGCATGACACATAAGTCCTGTGCTGAGACTTACCCCTCCACTCTGCTACTCCACTCCTACTTCTGTTCCCTCAGACTTTCTTCCAGAGGACCAGAGTGACCAATCTTAACAGGCAGATACAGTGGAGTTGTCTCCAAAGGTCACTGGATGTGGTGGAGATAGTGCAGAGTAAGTTCTAAACCATGAGCAATGTGGAACCATATGTGATGTTGCTCCAGAATTGATGATGATTGCTGGTTTTGTGTGTAACTTCATTTCTGACAACATATAGACCTAAATGCATTGAATTAAAGACCTGGATACACATTCCTTAGCTACATTTGCCTTCTCTGGATGTCCAGAGTTGGGGTCTGGTGAATTTTCTGCTGCATTTGCCTTTGCCTTTGCCTTTGCCTTTGCCTTTCCTCCCTTTCCAGCATGAAGCTCCTTTATCCATTTTTGATAGCTAAAACACTCCTTTGTGTTGTGTCCAGAGCTTTCATGATGTTCACACCAAGTGAAGGGGACACCGGAGTTTCCAGACAAGTTTGAGGCCTTTAGTGCAGTATTAGAGCAGCCTGTGGGGTTTAGCTGAGACTCCTCAGTGATGATCCAAGTCTCTATGGCATCAAAGGTAAGGTTTTCATCTGATGTGGTGTTGATGACAGTGGATGTAAAGGAGTTTCAGTCCAGAGTTTTGGAAAGGGAGTTCAGAAGAATAAATGCAAGGAGTTTGTCATTAATGGCAAATTTCATGGAGGCAAGACATTCCTCCATGGTTTGGAGTGATGCAATATGATCAGAGATTGCATCAGATTCATTCCAGGAGGTGAAGAAGAGTTTTCCAAATGTGTAGAATGCAGAGGAGAGGTTTGGAGTTTCAGAGATCTTCAAAAGTGCATCCCACAGTGCCTGTGCTGTGGTATGCTTTTGGATTTTTATTAGGAGGGCATTGGAGATGTGGTCCTCAATGATTCCCTTTGCCTTCTCATCTTGCTTCTACCATTTTCAAAGGTCCTCCATGGTGGAGATGCTAACTCCAGCTGGAGTTGGGGTGCTGGGAGTACTTGGTGGAGTAGTGGAGGTTGTGAAAGCAGTCACCAGTCATGGGTCAGTGCCAAGTACAACCCCCATGACCTTTTCTCAGCATAATTTGCTAGCAATTCAGAGTTTCCAGACTTTAAAGTTGGCTGGCCCAGTGAGTACTGGGCAGGTGGTGGTGTTGGCATCATTTAACAGCATAATTCTAAGTGGCATCTGATTACACTAGGTGACGGAAGCTTAGGGAGCTTAGGGAGTGGCAATAAGGTTTTAGAGTAGGTCAGTGTCAAGTCTGGTCCCTCCAGGATATTACTCTGGATAAGTCCGAGCTAGTGGGGCAGAGGTTCAGAGGTTAGTACAGAGGTGGACCAAAGTCTGGACAGAGATAGTAATGGGTGGACTTAGGAGTGTGAGGACTTAGCGCAGGATGTATGTGTCACACTCTTGCTCTAGTCCGGTCCTCGTTGAGACAGAGGTAAGGGAGAGGATAGAGGGAAGAAGACTGGAGGAAGTGGAGGAAACTTAATTGATATTTGTACTGAGGAGAGTACAGTGGAATTGTACAGAATATATATACTACTGAAAAACACCACTAGAATGGAGCACATAGGATGGAGTCCAGTAATACGAAGTCCGAAGCTGTGACCGGTGTTAGCAGTCACCAGAGCTATGCTCTATAATGAACTCTAAGTGACGGAGAATGGAGACTGCAGAACTAATACTAAAGGAGATGTAAGATAAGAAGAACAAGGGGTACTATAATGAACAAAGTCCAGAGGTGAGGAACGCCTTCCTAAGTAGATCGTGCTAGAGTTACGCTGTGCTGACCAGAGTTGAAGTCTGGGATATGACAGTATCCTCCTCTTAGGCCTGAACCCTTGAAGGCTGTGTGGCTGAGTGGAGTGCATGTGTGGAGTTGGTGTGGAGATGTGTGGTGGAGTTTGGTCAATCCACATGACTCCATTGATTGTTGATCAGAGTCCAAATTTGTGGCTGGGCATATAAGCCCAGATGATGTGCGGTTGGTCTCTATTTTTCTCCCACCATCATTCATCATAACCACCACATCCGACCTCCCCTTCCTGCTATCGAAGATTGCCAAATGGACCTGGGGGGACATCCAGGAGAAAATCAATGATGACAACACAACTGTAGCTGCGAAGGCCATGGAGTGAGGGCAATGATGGAAAGAGGCAAAGAGGAAGGCCAAGGAGGCAGCGCGGAAGAAGGCAGAGGCAGAGGCATGAGCAGCAGAGGAGAAGAGGTGAGCGGAGGTGGTGAAACGGAGGTGCAAGGAAGCAGTGGAGGTGGCCAAGAAAAGAGTGAGTGGCCACATTGTGTGACCATGGACATTACTAATTGATCATTAGGCCGAGCAAGTCCAGGTCGCGCAGACCACAGACAAAGGCAAAGGGAAGGCACTGCCACTGTGCAACCAGTGCAAGTCGAGGGATGAGCTGTGTGAGATGGGGACTGGCAAGTCCAAGTCCTGCATTGCCTGTCAAGAGGCAAAGGCAAAGTGCATACACCCTGGAGATGGCGAGGCGCCAGAGAAGCCCATGACGAAGAAGCCTGCAACGAAGCAGAGGCACACAATGGGGGCAGAAGAAGACCCAAGGCCGTGCAAGAAGGTGTGCGAGGACATGGTGACAGAGGCAGGGCCAAGCGGGAAGAGCGGCATCAAGCGCGCCCTTTGGGGCATTGAGCCGGCAATCCAGTCGTTGGATAACCACATCCAGACCCAGACTCACCTGCTCCACCGGCTTGTAAAGCTCAAGGAAGCAGAGGCGTTTGATGATCCGGAGGAGGAGATGATGGATGAGGACACGGTGGAGGTGGTGGAAGAGTTGGAGGGGCTGAGGGAGGACTACAAGGAGTCTGGGATGTTGCCGCCATTACCCCTGTAGAGTATTAGTTGTTTCGGACTTGTATAAATAGCAATGGAGTTGAATCAGAGTGAAGTTGGAACGGAAGGAAAAAACAGAAAGGAAGAAAAGGGAACAGAAAGGAAAGAAAAAGGAAAGAAAGGGAACCTCAGAGTTGTATGACATTAGGTGGGTAGTGGCCCGGGCTTGTCCAGGTACTTCTCATGGAAGTCTGAAACCAGGTCCCTTGCATTTCCCAACTCCGTGGCAAGTAGCCAGAAGGTCTCGTCATCAGTTCCCTCATAGCCCAACCAACGAATCAAGTACAAGAGTTGGCAGTGACACCTTCTCTGATTGATCTTGGAGTCTAAAATCTCCGCAATCTTGTACTCTGGCTTACTGTCGACCTTGACTGGAGGTGGTGGTGGTTGGACATGATTTAGTATAGTATTCAGAGTAGAGACTTCTAATTAAGAGACATGAAAAACTGGATGTACAGAATGCATAGTATCAGATAAATGTAAAGTAAATGAATGAGAACCAGGCTTAGTGATAATTGGAAATGGGCCTAGATTCTTCTCAGATAGTTTTTTGGATGGTTGTGTAGACCTGAAGTACTTGGCCTTCACGTACACTTGGTCACTGATCTTAAAGTCCAGGGCCAGACTTCATTTAGCATCGGTGGGTCCCTGATAACGCTTCTGAGCTTCAGCCATCTCCAACTAGAGGAAATCATGGAGTTGATCCAAGTCCATGACATAAGCTTTGGCTGCGGACGAGGTGAGGTCACGATCAGAGTTGATAGACAGATTTGGGTGATAGCCCTTATTAGTGAAGAATGGGGATACTCCAGTAGTAGCACTCGGAGCATTATTGTATGCAAATTTGGCAAGAGGGAGGAGTTCCAACCAATTGTCCTGCTAATAGTTGCAGTAAATCCGGAGGTATTGCTTAAGGGTCTGATTAGTGCATTCGGTTTAACCATCCCCCTCTGAATGATATCTGGAGGTGAAATGAAGATGCATATCGAGAGCTTTACCTAAAGACTGGAAGAAGTGTGATACAAACTCAGAGCCCCAGTCGAAGGTGACGTGGGCAGGAACTCTGTGCTTACTGAACATGTTGATCAGGAACAACTTGGCTAGGTTGGCTAAGGTGATGGTATCATGAGTCAGAATGAAGATTGATTGTTTAGACAACTGATTGATGACTACTAGGATCGCTGTATAACCCTCTGAAGGGGGAAGCTGTTCAATGAAATCCATGGAGATGGAGTTCCATGGTTTTTCTGGAATTGGTAGCTGCTTGAGGAGTCTGTAAGGCTGGTGCCTCAGAACCTTGGCGTGGGCGCAGGATATATAGGAACTAACATAGTCCTTGATGAAGGTGCAGATGCCCAGCTAGGTATACTTATGGTGAATGAGTTCCAAAGTGCAGTTCTGGCTGAAATGACCTGCAATGGGGTGATCATGGAAGTAGCAGAGAATCCAGAGCCAAAGATCTTCAGCTTCAGGGACATAGATGTGATTGTCCCAGAGTAGGAATCCTTTAGGGTTGACTGTCCAGTGAGGGTTGTCAATAGACTCAGAGGAGAGGATGCGGGATGTGACTGAATTGTTGGGAAGAGAGGAGAGTATGTCAAAGCAGAGTTGCTCAACATTGACTAGGAGTGAGGCCCAGAGTGTCAGAGTAGCTAAGTAAGTCGCATGAAGAGACACAGCAAGCTGTTCATGGGTGAATATGGGCTGGAAATTGTTGGGGTTGACGCGAGTGTAGTCTTTATCCTCCTCTTTTGGGTAGACATCCCAACGTCTAGTTAGCACATCAGGTTTGGCTCTAAGCTTACTAGGCCGGTAACGGACTGCCATATTGAATTAGCAGAGGTATTTGGACCAGCGGGTCTGGCAGCACATCAGGAGCTTAGTGGTGGAGAAATACTTGAGATTCTTGTGATCAGTAACAATGTTGATCGGGGATCCGGAGCCTTCAAGGAAGTGATGCCAATTCCTAAATGCCTCAAAAATCGCCAACAGCTCCTTGTTGTGCATGTCATAGTTCAACTCTAGCCCTGTAAGGGTGCAGGAGTAGAATGCAACCGGATGGAGTTCAGAGTTGGAGCTAGTGATGGATAGAATGCTGGTGATGGCATAATTGGAGGTGTCGGTTTCGATGGTAATGGGAGTGTCCAGAGTCCAGTGGATTAACACCAGAATGGAGATGAAGGCTTCCTTCAGCCGATGGAAGGACTTGCAACAGTCATTGAAGAAGTTCTAGGGAACTCCTTTGTAAGTGAGCCACATGAGCAGGATCACAATGTCTGAGTAGTTTTGAATGAAGCAACAATAGAAATTGGTGAAGCCAAGGAAGAACTGAATGTCCTTAACCTTACAAGGCTCTGGCCAATCCTGAATCACTTTGACCTTGTCCAGGGCCATAGTGAGCCTGGAGGGAGAGAGGATATAACTGAGGTACTCAATGGACTTCAAATAAAACTCACACTTCTCTGGCTTCAGGTATAGACCGTTAGCCTAGAGATGCCAGAGGACTTCCTGGACGTTCTTGTGGTGTGAGGCAATGTCTTGGGAGTAAATAAGAATGTCATCAAGATAGATCACAATGGAAACATCCAACATATCAGCAAATATGGAATTGATAAAATGCTGAAAGGCAGCTGGAGTGTTGGTGAGACCAAAGGGCATTACCAACCATTCATAGGATCTATAGCAGGTGTGGAAGGAAGTCTTCCACTCATTTCTGGTGGTAATGTGGACTAGATGATATGCATGCCAGAGATCGAGCTTGGTGAATATTTTGGCACTGCTAGGGGCTTCCAGGAGATCAGAGGTATGGGGTAGAGGGTAACGGTCCTTCTTCGTGATCTTGTTCAGACCTTGGAAGTTGACACAGAGGTGGAGAGAGCCATCCTTCTTGTGAATGAAGAGCACCAGTGCAGCATGCAGAGATGTAGATTGCTGGATGAAGCCAATATGAAGGTGTTCATCTAAGAAGTCCTTAAGGGCCCCCTGTTCTGTGGAGGAGAGGGAGTAGAGCCAACCAATCAGAGGTTCAGTACCTTCCTCGAGATCAATCTTTAGATCAAAGGGATGATGCTCAGGGAGCATATCTGCCTTCTTCTTGCTGAAGACATCCACAAAGTCATGGTACTCCAAGGGAACTCCAGAGAGGTCTGGAGATACCTCCAGAGTGTCGGAGACTGTAACTAAGCAAGCTTTAGCAGAGTTAATATCTCGAAGGAAAAGGGTGAAGGGAACAGAGCCCTTCAACTTGCAAGCGTGATTGAATGTGGCTGTGTTGACGAAGGAGATTGCTGGGCATGTAAGCCTGGGGGCTCTAGGCAAATCCAGAGGTGTAGTCTCCAGAGAATGAGCGGAGTGATTGTTGGGTGATGGAGGAAGAGGAATGGAGTTCGGCTTAGGAGACTCAGAGGTTGATGTCAGGGTTGGCACCCCACCTGTGGAAGTCTGGAATGTGATGCTGCCCAATACCCAATCAATTGATGGATTGTAGCAGGTGAGCCAGCTGTGCCCTAATACTATCGCACAAGAGGAATCCAGCAAGGTTACATAGAATGTATCAGAGGTGGTTTTGCCAGATGGAAAGAGGATTGGAAGGTCTACAGCAGAGTTAATGTCAGAGGTAGAGGAGCCGTTGAAGAGACAGAGGGAAAGCAGGGAAACAGAGTTCATAGGGATTTTGTGGGTATTAACGAATGTGGAATCTATGAAGCAGTGGGTAGAACTGGAGTCAAGTAGACATGAGATGGAGGACAGACTAAAGGTCAGAATGGATACTATAGGTTTAAGGAAATTAGGATCAGAAAGAGCAGACACGTTGAGATGGAGTTCCTGAGGTGCATGATCAGGATTAATGTGACTCCCAGACTATGCAGTTCTATGGAAGCCACACTCTATTTTTTTGCCTCCAAAGAAGTGGAGCTTGTCGAGGCTTCTGCCAGAGTAGCCACGGCAGCACGAGCCTTCAAAGCTCTAGAGCTGGATTTCAGACACTCCTTGGCAGTGTGCCCAGATTGCCCACAGAACAGGCAGAGACCTTGGTGAAGGCGGTGTTGGCACTTCTTGGGGAGGAGCTTGTCATCCTTGCCCAACTTGGCGGAGATGCTATCTGTTACAGTTATTGATTGCACAATAACTGACTACATAGTGTTATAGATACTGATTACACATTTTTACCATTTAGAGTATAAGGAGTGCTCAAACTGAATATGGTTGATTGTTTATGTTTGTAGATGTTGTTACCACGCTCTGTACAAGCCTCGGAGTTCACTGTCTGCACTTTCCAGTTTCTGACAGTGAACTCCAGGTAATGTGTATTTAGCTACAACACAATATCACAGTTTCTGACAGTGAACTCCAGCTGAGTGTATTCCAGCTGTTAATAGGTTATGAGCCCTGCACTTTAACTGCACACTATCTACCATTGCCTTGCGCTTCTCCGCCACTGAAAATTTTCCACTTCCTGGTCCCACTATCAATACTCTTTGCTTCCTCATTCACTCTACCTATCCCACTTCACCATGTCCTCTGAAAACCACAACCACTGCATTTCACCTCTTAATGGCAATAACTACACCACATGGAGTGAAGAAATGAAGGCTCTCCTTCGCTCTAAAGGCCTCTGGCACCTTGTGGATGGCAAGGAACTCCACCCCACCACATCTGGTCCTGAGCAAACTGCTTGGGACATCAAACAGGACAAGGCAGCTGGTGAGCTCATGCTCAATGTTGCTCCAGACCAGAGAGTCCACATCAGAGTGGACCAGGACGACCCCACCAAGGCCTGGGCAGCGCTCAGAAAGGCCTTCATGCAGCAAAAGGCCAGCCACCGCTTTGTTGCATATGATGAGTTCTTTAGCATCCGAAAGCGCCCAGAAGAGTCCTTACCTGCTCTAGCTGCAAGAGTTGAGGAGTCCATGGCCAGGATTCAAGATTTGTGCAGCAATAGCTTCGATATGAAGACTCTGGATGATGAATTGGCCTGTATGGCCATGATTCGAGCTCTTGGTCCAGAGTTTTCTGCTTTTACTTCCTCCCTGGCCCTCCTCACAGACCTGGACAAAGACAAGGTCAAAGCAGCATTCCAAACGGAGGAAATCCACTGCAGACCGCGTCCTGATGTTGTGTCATTCACGCCATCAGTCACTGCTCTCTCTACCTCTGCATCTGGGTGCAGATGCATCCCCAACTCACCCTGCTCCTTCTGTGAGAAGCCAGGGCACTGCCAGTGCATTTGCCGGGCATTGCAGCGTGCAAAGAGCCACTACAAGTCCTGGAAACCAAAGGACAGGAAAGCAGACCAGTCCCAGTCTGCTAAACCAGCCTCAGAGACTACAGAGGTGGTGGAGAAGGCCGGAAATGCAAGTCTTCGTTCCAGTGACCCCACTGATCCCTTTTCACCACTTCAACTCGATGCTGACTATGACTGGAATGCAGACTTGGGGGCCACTTCTCATATGACCCCACATCGCCACTGGCTGTGCAATTATGCCCCAAAACGCGTCCCAATCAAGCTAGCTGACAACACTGTGGTCTATTCAGCTGGAGTTGGGTCTGTAGTATTCTGTCCTGTCATAGAGGGAAAGAGGTGTCGAGCTGTGGAACTTAGCAATGTCCTGCATGTTCCAGACCTGCGAAATAACCTATTATCGGTCCTATACCTTACTCGACACTCTGGTTTTGTTGTTCATATAAATGCAACACATATGACCTTCTCTCGGCCTCCTGGACCACCACTTTTTGTTGCTACAATCAATAGCAACAATGCTGCATTCTTAGATGGCGAAACTGAGCCAATTACTGAGTTTGCCAATTCTGCAACCACTGTCCCACTGGATCTGTCTTTCTGGCATCGCAGATTTGCACACCACAATGCAATTGATGTCAAATCACTCCATGAGCACAATTTGGTGACTGGTATGAAGCTGGACAACAAATCTCTGCCTGATCCCATCTGTGAACCATGCCTAGCAGGCAAGATGCATGCCAATCCATTCCCTAGCTTGGAAACTCGCACATCCAGGCCTCTGGAACTTGTGCATTCAGATGTACATGAGGTTCCCTATCGCACATTCTCTGGATTCTGCTATTGGGTCACTTTTATTGATGATTACTCGAGATACCGCTTTGTGCTCCCAATTCGTGCCAAATTAGATGTTTTCAGTGCATTTAAGCAGTTTAAAGCATTTGCAGAGAACCAGACTGAGCACAAAATCAAGACCCTGCGAGATGACAAGGGAGGGGAATATATGAGCAATGCCATGCTCAAATTTACCACTGAATGTGGCATAGAGCGCCAGCATACTGTCCAAGCTTGCCCACAGCAGAATGGGGTGGCAGAGCACGCAAATAGAGTCTTATCTGAGTGCATTACAACCATGTTGAAGGAATCTGGCCTTGCAATGGCATTCTGGGGCAAAGCACTTGCAGCACTTGTCCATGTGTGGAATAGATGCCCTACTGCAGCTCTGCAAAGCGCAACACCATATGAACTCTGGCATGGACGGAAACCAGATGTTTCCCACTTCCAAGTCTGGGGCTGCACTGCCTATGTGCACATTCAAAAGGACAAAAGAGCTGCACTGCAACCGCATTATGAGAAATGTGTGTTTATTGGCTATCCTGATGGCTACAAGGGCTGGAAGTTCTACAACCCAACCACAAAGTGCACAATCATCTCAGAACGCGCTGATTTTGATGAAAGGACTACCAATAGTGGCGTGACTGACACCACTCCAAGCGTGACAGACAAATCATCAGGAGTGACGGACATTAGGCAAAGCGTAACGGACAATAGGCCAAGCGTGACTGACAAGCCTAATACTCCTTACATTGCACCTTATACTAGAGATGATGAAGATGAGCTTCCCTCAATTCCTGGTGTTCCACATTCTGGGGGGGCACCTAATCCTAATGCAGCACAGGATGCAGAACCCCATACACCTCGTCCTGCTCAAATCCCCTTAATTGATGATCCAGTCACCCCACAACCACTTCTGAGTCCTGAGCCAGTCAGACCAGCTAGTCCCATTGGAATTGGTGCTAGAATGCCTCACAGAAATCGCCAGCCACCCAGGGAATGGTGGAAACTCAGTCCTGCACAACCCATTGATGATTCTGATGATTCTGATGAAGAAGCGGACATGGCTACTTGTTTTAGTGCCAATACACCGCATCCCAGGTCATATAAGGATGCATTGAAGCGAGATGATGCTCAGGAGTGGACCCAGGCTGCTTTGGATGAATTGGCAGCCCATAACTCGAATGGGACATGGAAACTGGTGCCCAGACCAAAGGATTGACCTGTTATTGGATCCTGCTGGGTATTTACTAAGAAATATCATGCTGATGGCTCATTTGAGCAATATAAAGGCCGTCTAGTTGCACAAGGCTTCTCCCAGTGCCCTGGATTCGAATATCTTGAGGTCTTTGCTCCTACTGTGCGCTTGCCCACTCTCAGAGTCATTCTAGCTCTTGCAGCAATCCATGACCTCCATCTCTGGTCGGTTGATGTGTCCAATGCATATCTCAATGGTGAAATGGACTGTGATGTGTATATGGAGCAGCCAGAAGGATTTGCTGAGGGAAACCCAAGAGATACTGTTTGCTTGCTCCAAAAAGCGCTATATGGCACCAAACAGGGCGGAAATCACTGGAATCACAAGATGCACACTACTCTTGAGTCCATGGGCTTTACCCAGACATATTCTGATGCTGCTGTGTATATCTATGTGCACAGTGATGTCCAGATCATTCTTCCAGTGTTTGTGGATGATATGACATTTGCATCGAAATCCCTGGATGCCATCAGGCAGGCAATCACTGATCTGCGCAAACACTTCAAATTGTGTGATTTGGGAGCTACCACTGAGATCCTGGGCATCAAGATTGATCGAAATCGATCCAAGCGCTCCCTTACCATCTCCCAGCAGCAGTATTGCATAGACATGCTCTCTAGATTCAATATGAGCGATTGCAAGCCTGTCACCACTCCTATGGAACCTGGTTTGTGTCTATCACACAATCAGAGCCCTAGAACCACTGAGGAGCGCAATTTCATGCAATCTATTGACTATGGAGGTGCCATTGGATCTCTGCAGTATCTATCCTGCACAACTCGCCCTGACATTGCATTTGCTGTTGGCCAGCTTGCATCTTTCACCTCAGATTCTGGTGTGGTGCATTGGAACGCAATTAAACACCTATTCCACTATATCAAGGGCACTATGGAATATGGGATCACTTATTCTCCAGATCCATCAGTCTCTGAACCATTCAGGATCTTCTCTGATGCCAACCATGGTGGATGCAAGGATTCTGGTCGCTCCACAGGTGCATATGTGGTCAAGATTGGTACTGGTGTTGTTTCCTGGATGTCAAAGCGCCAGCCCA